>PGFW01032399.1:0-13630 GCA_003123925.1 Haematobia irritans | reverse complement strand
TTCCAATTTCAGTGAAGCAATTTGCCAGGGAGTATGAATTAACCTTATTGTCTTCAGTCGCCAAGGTTTGGCCAGTAATCGCCTATTCCAGAATTAATTAAAAAATCCCGGAGTCAGATCAATTAGGATATTAGATGCTCTCCATAGTACGGTGAGTGCTGTCTGTTTCTTGAGTTGACTGGACAGAATATGGAGCAAAGATACCAATATTCTGTCTATTTTATTGTCTAGCTCTGATATCAAAGCAGGCTGTGTTCCAACTGATGCAACAAGTATTAGGCCTAGAAACTGTAGTGATAGCTGGTACGGGCTTTCATCTCCCTCCTAGAAATTCTGATGTTATCGACCTTTTGGACAGGAATACTAACGAATTGATATTAGTTCAGAGTTGAGTGCTGAAGAGAAATGCTATAAAAGAAGCGCATTGTATTTTAACCCATCCGCAAGCCTGACTATACATATGTTTCAATGTTGGCCACACACATTTCCATAGTCGGTTGTGATAAAGTCACACTCGATAACCCTCGATAATACTGCTAAAAATGCTTCATCTCCTCTTAATTCTCTCCAATTCTACAGTGAAATTGCTTCAGATTTTAAATAATACCATATTTAGTTTTGAACTAACAAGAAATCAATTTGATTCATCTTTCCAGGTACACTAACAAACTTATATCCGACTACTTATTTCGCTCCCCTTTCCAAGGAAGCGGCGCCCCATTTTAGCCCAATTGGTCATTGAAAGTTTTAAATCGAATGACACATTAATGTTTCTAAGCTATATCCAAGAAAGGTTTCCTTATAGGAGTCAATTTATGTCCAGATTGGAGTCAATTAATACAAACGATTAGACGCGAGTACTTATTTGGTATCGGGTAATGTGGAGGCCTCACAGAGCCTGGTGCAAGACGCTATCCGACCACGGACCCTTACGATCCTAGTTCAACCAACAAATGGGCAAAGTTGGTTCGCTGTCATGCCTAGAAGAAAAAATAGCAGGAACCCCCGCACATATGGTCTATGTAGAGTTTATGAAAATCCAAAGACATGTGACTCTGATTGATTCCGCTATAATATTGAGCCAAGTGAACTTTCGTGTGGACTGTAGCTACACTGATATGTCTCTGAGAATTTCACTGAGAGCTTAAAGCTATAATTTCTTGTGAGGCTGGGACACCCATATGTCGCCACTGGGTGCAATAACTAGGACCTCCCTTCTAGTTCAGACACGAGTATGACCCCTCAGTGAAACAGCACTTGAAGACTAAGGAAAGCGACCGTTCTGCTCATCGGACAAGTAGAGAGAGCCAACCGTAACGCTATAATTCTCAAGAGATAGAAACGGTATCAAACAGATCCGAATGGGCTCCCAAGAGTAGATGACTGTGGGTTAGTAGACGAGTCTGGAGTAAGCGGCAATCAATGTCGGTTGCCACAGCATCGAAACCGCGCAGTTCTAATCCAAGTCTATAAGTATTTCGTACCTCAAACATTTCGTCCAATATTATAAAGGCCAATATATTTCATCTTACCAGCGACATTTTAATCCACAAGGTAGACGAACCATTATAAACCCACTGAATTGTAGTCCAACAGATATTATAAGGCCCCCAGACCACACTCTATTGATCCAAGGATACATTCTTGTCATGAACTACGCGACTAGCCACCACAGAAACTGTACGTTTTTAGCTAGCCATGTTTTCAGATGTATATCCATATCTATGATTTTCGCATCGATCTAGAAAGGAAGTAAGGCCATTAGGAGACTCTGATAACTCCAACGACCTATATCTAGTTGTCTATCGAGGAAAGATTAGACAAGGTGTCTCCGATCAAGAACACATTATTCTCACATAGTTGATAGCAACCTCTTGCCATTGCTCGTTACAGAGCAACTACTGTAGGTTGATTCACTCGTGATAGAGAGAGAGAGTCTCTGTACATTCTGCTATAACTCCATAAATCCACTCTCTTCTCAATTAATAGAATTCAGTTCCTGGGTATTGCCTGTCGGATTCATGATAAGCTGTGTCTCATGTGTTGCTATCTAACCTATTCAAGGTTCAGTATTACAATGTCGAAATTATCGATTAGTATCTAAAATATTGGGCACTCGAGAAGACCCGAATGTCACCTCTCCCTCTACCCCTTTGTTTTCACTTGTTGGGTGAAGCATAAACCATCGCTACTATAGGATTGTAACAGCAACCTAGGATAAATCTGGCCCTTAGTTTTGTTTTCCTTGGTGTAATTGTAAATTGGTCTAGATTAGAAAGAATTTGGTGAGCAAAATATCTGATTGTCGTTCATGCTAATGACATTATTAACCATAATATACTATAATGCCCTCTCGGTGCATCCCCAACGCTTTTCGCACACACAAATCCTCCTCTCCTTAAACATCGTTTCGTTATCAGGCGAGAAAATCTAGCTCAGACACCTTAGTACCTCATTTACTACACCTAAGCTTGGGTGTTCTAGATCAAAATGTGTTTATTCTTATTAGAGACGAAAGTCTTGTCACACACAAAATTAAATGTTTGTTCTCTATATGAAAAAAATTGATGACTCATAATTCATCAAAGTTCAAACATCAATAATTATGTCCATTCATCAAAACTACAAGCTAACGAATGTCGGTCATTGCGTTCTATCAGAAATGTTGGTCAAGAAGGATGAAAAGGAATTAGTAATAGAAGTACTGCTTCTGCACCATATTTGCTGAGGTCCAATCCATTTATGACTTAGTCTTTATAGGAAAACTTGTGTGTTCAACCCTGAATTTGACTATATGATCGCTATAACTAAGATAATTCGGAATAATCCCCGATGTCTAAAAAAAGTAGAAAAATGATTATTACTATACTAATGAGGGAAAATTTTAGTCCAAAACTATCTTAATCCCCATATACCAGAAAAAAGATTACGATACAAAAGGTCACTTTATTTTTCTATAAGAGGAGTACGAATGGGAGATTATTTTTCCAAAACAACCTGGAATAAATAAGTGTGTCTATAAAGAAGGAATTATTGTAATCATTACGTTTATTAATCTAACTAAGTCGACATCCATTCTTCTTCCCAAAAAAGGTTTCATTTCTATAAACAATGTAATCAAATCTTGCTTCTAAATTTTAGAGCAATCCGTTGCATAAGCAATAAAGAATATTATCAAGAAGAGTGCACGCTCTGTTAGAAGAGATTTGAAGGCAGAGACTTTTTTTATTGTGTATATGAAAAACACCTTCAGTTCTAGGTCAACATCTATTGATCCATAGTCAATACAGTTAAAACAGAATTAACAAATGGATATTATGCAAGGTGGGAACAATTTGGGTAAAGTCCAAATTAGTAAAATCATTGGAGCTATGGTAAATTGTGTTTGATCATCCTACAAAAAACTTCATTTTTCTACTAGTAGCCAACCAATTTGTGTCAAGGAGAGGTTTCAGTTTCTACAGTTCTCCCCGAACAACTTGGTAATTGTCAAAGCTTTATCTTTATATGGAACATGCTTGGGCACAATCTTTATTTCTATAGCAGTCATTTGTCCAACTATTTTCTTAGAAATGCATCCATAAATATTTCGAGTTATGTACTAATCAGAGGAGATTGATGTCTATTCTAGTCAAATTTCCAATGTCTCTTACAGATACAAGGATAATAGTGAATTTTCACAACTTATATCATCATATTTCAGAGAAAAGATAAATATGACAAAATAAGATATTTCTAATCAGAAAGGGAGAGGATTAATGAATCAGATAGTTTCTATACAGTTTGGGCTCAATTACATAATATAATAACGTCTCTCATACTAATTTATAATATAGTTGGCTTGCCTAATTTTAGTAAATCGATTCAAAAAATCGTATTATTTATAATAAAATAATGTTTCAAGATAATGTGCAATTTCTAGTATTTAAATTAAAGCAGTATATCGATATATATTTTGATATTCCTATAATATAGGTTATTTACTATATATCTGAACAAGCAATAATATAATATACATAATTTAATTATAAGAAAAATATGGCAACATTATTCATTAGTCGTCAATAATATCATAATTACTATTAGGTAAAAATCTCTCATAGTTCGAACATTATCTTTATAAGATCATGACCCACATTACGGAAAACTTTTAGACAAATCTCATCTCTATACAACGTACAATTTAAAACACATCCAATCTGTTCATCTGTAAAATTACTGAATACTTCTTGCATTTCTATTATGTTTTGTAGGGTAACATAGCAAGTAGTGGCGGAAAAGGTGTGCCGATGTTATCAGGTCATGTTGGAGGGGAAAAACATATAACTAATTAGCGGTAAAAAAAGGGTTTTATCCCATTTCCGAAAATAGCAAAAAGACTTCTATGCGTCGCTCATCAAAATAGTGGGCTAAATCGGTCGCCTCCCTACTCTTTCAAGTAAGCATGACAAACATTCTGTCCAGAATAGGTTGTAAGAATAATATAGCTATAATAAGAAATTTTTCAAACCAAAAAATTCTATGTTTTTCTTATCTAACCCTTATAGTAGAGAAAAGGTAAAGGTTGTACCGATAATTAGTCCTATTATCAACTCGTGACGTGTTCTGTTCAATAATGTCATGGTAACTATAGAGAAACCCCAATTTCATGTCAAATAAAACGAGTATCGATGTCTCAATTACTAAAAATAAAGGTATATTCCGGGTTTTGTCAATAAAATCCTTACTTTCGCATAGAACTAGCAATTTTTTATACAAAACCATTTTATTGTTTCTGATGAGGCACTACCAAAATTTTTTTGGCAAAAATGCCTGATCCGTTTACGCTTTCGATAACAGGATAAAGAGATGCTTGTCATACAAAAATATTGTGCTTGATTTATCTATACCCAAACAAGAATAGAACGGTGCGGTCCATCGTAGACAATCGATATAGAATCACAAACACTATTATTTTACTACTACTGCAACAAATATATCTGTCAAATATATTATCAGGTTTCAATTAGCAACATTTATGGACAAACAATTTTTAATTTCTCCCGTATTACCAAAAATTGTGTCATAAGTTCTTCAGTATCTCGAATAGTTCATAGGAGTAAGATGCATTCATTGTCCTGTCAAAAAAATTTTGGTAATGTCTACCATTATCAGCGGCAAACAGCAACCACCTTTCAAAACCTCGTGATAATTTCTGCATAATTAGTAAATAAAGTTTGACTTCAACATTTTCCGATGGTCCTTCTATGGTATCATGGAAATAGAGGAAGGCTTCCGTCTGGTTATAATTATTTTTCCGTGAAAACGTTTTCTGTAGCAATATATTTTTCGCGCATAAATGTTACTCTAGTTTCTCTTTACCAGACAATTTTTGGTTAAAATTTGTATTTTCCCATTCAGTGGAGAAACAGTATATTGAAATAATTATTATATCGATTTGCTTATCGACAAAATATGGACCGAGAGAGATTACATAAACCAAATCTTCCATTTAGTTCCGGCACCATTCTGCGCACAATTTGTAAAAACCTTCCAGAAATAATATGTTTACGACCAACTTGGACAAACCACCATCCGCAGTAAGGGTTACAATTAATAGAGTTTCTGGCCTAGGCCGATACTTTCGGCCAATATATCAATTCTTGAAACAGAGCAATTTCTAGTACTGATTCAATTAAAATAAGTGCGGGTGGTTAAGATTTTCTGCACATCAGAAACCCACAGGATAGCCAAATGAACCAATATATTAACCCGCGCAAGAATTTCCGGTTACAACCGTAATTATCTTAGCCCTGTGTTTTAACCCAATCCTATTGGTATTTATATAACGTTAACCCTTTCTCTCTATGCAAATCACAAGCTTATATACCGAACTTATTGTAAATACTAACATCCTAAATATATTACTTAATTAATCACTCAATGATTGTAAACATATGTTGACATTGTCCGGATGGAGTAAATAATGGATATTAATAGACAAAAAGGCCACTTGTTACCATTGTGCTCTCATGAATCACAATCTTCCTTTACAGTACTTACTGGAGCGAATTAATGCCGCGATAGAGGCGAAAAGCAAAGAGACATGGCGCCCCCAGATATTTAGCCCCCATTTGTCTCAAGATCAACGAAATACATCAATCATCACCCACTAACCATATGTATTCTTAAGTGCCCAGAAATTTTCAAGTTGATTACTTTCTATATAGGATCAGAATAATACACAAATTGAACATAAATTGTAACACGACAGTATCATGACAAGTTAAGTAAGTAAACCGCGGCCCTTGGTACTTCCACGACCATAGTCCCATCCAAACAAGAGTAAAACCTCGACATGTCCATGAATAGGTCATTTAAGAGCTTTGAATATCTAAAAAAATTTTGTTTTTTGTTTATTTTTTTTTAAATAATAATCAATTAAAAATCTACTGGTATTAGAAAAGGGTGGTGATGTTATTACGCTTCCAGAACAAAAATAATATGTTATTGTGATCTAGGGAAATCCCAGAACTAATTGGTATTCGAGAGACAATGGACAATAATGTTATTAATTCCATTATACTAATTACAATGAATCATTGGTGAAAAGTAATATAAATAATAGTAATTAATCGAATGAAAAATAATAATACCAATAGTTTGGGGACAACAGCTAAATTTTAATGTACCAATTTTCACTTAATATCTAACATCCTTTTCGGTATGGAAACAACAGCCTTTTTTAATTGAATCAGTACTAGAAATTTCTCTGTTTCAAGAATTGATATATCGCCGAAAGTTCGGCCAGGCCGAACCTTATGTACCCTCCATGGTTGCCATTGGTCTAAACAATTTTTAATTTTTAAATTTGTTCCGATGGTCGGACTAAATGGAATTTGGTTGATTTTGGTCCGCATTTTTCGGTCAAATCGATAATTTTCAAATTTTCTATGGGAATAAATTTTACAAAATTTTTGCCTGTAAAATAAAATTTTGCCAAAATTTTCTATAGAAATAAAATTTTAACCAAAAATTTCCCAATAGAAATAAAATGTTGACAAATTTTCTATAGAAATAAAATTTTGAAAAAAATATTTGTATAGAAATAAAATTTTTGACAAATGTCCTTAAGATGCAATTATAAAGAAATAAAATTTTGAAAATTTTCTATAGAAATAAAATTTTTGATACAAAATTTGTGCTATATAAAATAAAAGTTTTGACAAAATTATATGAATAATTGCACTTTTATAGAACATAAAAATTTTGACAAATTTTTCTGTAGAAATAAAATTTTTGACGAAAATTTCTATAGAAATACAATTTTTGACGAAATTTCTACAGAAATAATAATTTTGAGCAAAAATTTTTTTATAGACAAGAAATATTGAAAAAAATTTTTATAGAAATGACATTTTGGAACAAAAGTCACATTGAAATGAAAGTTATGACACAATTTTTTTTATAGAAATAAAATTTGACAAAATTTTCTATTAAGAAATGAATTTTTGAAACAAAATGTCATAATTGAAATGATATTATGACACAATTTTTTATAGAAATAAAATTTTAACCAAAAATTTCCCCAATAGAATAAAATTTTGACAAAAATTTTTCTATAGAAATAAAAATTTTGACAAAATTTCATCAGAAATGAGATTGACAAAATTCCTAATAGAAATGAGATTTATGACCTAAATTTCCTAATAACAATAAATATTGACAAAATTTCCTTAATAGAAAACACAAATTTTGACGTAACATAAAAATGTTGCCAAAATTCCCATAAAAATAAAGTTTGCCAAAAAATTTTTCTAAAGAAATTTTGAAAAAAATGTTTCTAGAGAAATTAAATTTTAAGACAATTTTTATAGAAACTAAATTTTGACAAAAATCTATTGAAATGATTATAACATTTTGAAATAAAATTTTGAAAAAAAATTTCTATAGAAATAAAAATTTTTGTGACAAAATTTTCATATAGAAATAAATTTGGACAATACATTTTCATATTTTATGAAATAAATTTCTTCAACAAATTTTCATAAGAAATAAAAGTTTTGACAAAATCTCATAGGAATTGAAATGTACAAAGTTTTTATGAGACTAAGTTTGCCAATTTATAGAAATAAGAATTGTTGACAAACTATTTCCTATAGGAAATAAAATTTGTGCCAAAATTTTCCAATATAAATAAAACTTTGACAAAATTTTCTATAGAAATAAAATTTTGACAAAATTTCCTATAGAAATGAGATTTTGACAAAATTTCCTATAGAAATGAGATTTTGACTAAATTTCCTATAAAATAAAATATTGACGACATAAAATGTTGCTAAAAATTTCTCAATAAAAATAAGTTTTGCCAAAATTTTCTAAAGAAATTTTGAAAAAATTTTCTACAGGAATAAAATTTTGACAAATTTTTTTATAGAAATGAAATTTTGACAAAATGTCCTATTGAAATGAAATTATTACAAAATTTTTTATAAAAATAAAATTTTGAAAAAATTTCTATGAAAATAAAATTTTAGACAAATTTTTCTATAGAAATAAAATTTTGACAAATTTTCTATAGAAATAAAATTTTGACAAAATTTTCTATAGAAATAAAATTTTGACAAAATTTTCTATAGAAATAAAATTTTGACAAAATTTTCTATAGAAATTAAATTTTGACAAAATTTTCTATAGAAATGAAATTTTGACAAAATGTCATATTGAAATGAAATTATGACACAATTTTTAATAGAAATAAAATTTTGACAAAATTTTCTATAGAAATAAAATTTTGACAAAATTTTCTATAGAAATAAAATTTAGACTAAATTTTCTATAGAAATAAATTTTTGACAAAATTTCCTATAAAGAAAAAATTTGATGAAACAAAATTTGCCAAAATTTTCTACAGAATTTTAAAAAAAAAATTCTACAGGAATACAATTTTGACAATTTTTTTATAGAAATGAAATTTTGACAAAAATGACTCTATTGAAATAAATTTGACAAAATATCATATTGAATGAAGATTATTAGAACAATTTTTCGTATAGAAATAAAAATTTTGACAAAAGTTTTCTAGTAGAATAAAATTTTGACAAAATTTTTTCTATAGAAATAAAATTTGGACAACATTTTCTATATAAATAAATGGAAATAAAATTTGAAAAAAACTTTCTATCGAATAGGAAAAATGTTAGTCCAAAATAACAATTCATTTGGCAACGCAGTTGCAGTACAAAGTTCTACTAAAAGACAGTCATCCAAATCGAACTTCCTTGGGTTTAAGATATTTTATTTTCGGTTTAGCAAGAGTTTCCAGTTCATATGAGTCTTTTTTGATCAAAAGACTATTAAATATGTACACCAAAGAAATTTGTTAGTTTAGAAACAGCAGAAAAGTTAGCTTAAACAACAAAGTCTGCTTCAAAAAAGGGAAAGCGTCACTGTTTACTGGAATAGCAAACATTGTCTGCTATTTTTTTGGCACGAACCGACTATCTATACCCTCACAATTTTGTAGGTACATTCCGATTACCAATACACTATCCGGTCTAATGTTTGTAACATTTAATCTGACTTCAACTCTGGACCAAATTCTGACTTCTACAGAGATCTATAGGCTAAAATTTTCAGTGGCTAATTCCTGGAGTGGGAACACATGCTTAGTAAAACTATGGGAAACATTAAAATCTGAAGCAATTTTGTATTGGAAGAATAAGAAATTGAAGTCATTTTTACAAGTTTTCGACTTAGCAGTGGTGATTTTACAAAGACTATGGAAATGTGTAGTGGCCAACATTGAAACATATGTATAGTCAGGCTTGCGGGATGGGTATCTGGCATTTCCTTTTCAGTAACTTAATAATATCAATTCGCTTAATCTTCCTGTCCAACAAGGTCGAATAAAATTTATAAACATCTAGTTAAATAATTTGAACCAGCCTGCTTTGATATCAGGCTAACATAAAAATAGAAAATATTGGTATTTTGCCCATTTTTGCCGAAATCAAAAAAACATATATATGGAAGCTATATCTAAATCTGAACCGATTTCAATTAAATTTGGAATGCATAATTACAATGTTAATTCTACTCCCTGGGCAAATTTTCACTGAAATTGAATTGCAAATTTAACCTCTGTAGTCATATGAGTGTAAACCGGACGAAAGATATATATGGGAGCTATATCTAAATCTGAGCCGATTTCAATCAAATTTAGCACAATTGACAACACTGCTAATAATTGTAATCCTTGTGTAAAATTTCAAGTAAATCAGGATAAAACTCTGGCTTCTGGACCAATATAAAACAGTTAATAATCTGCTATTATTGAAAAGCAGACATACTGCTGAAAAGTCCGTGGTTTGCTGAAATTTTCTGCTGATTCGAAATTATAAATTCTCGCTGAACTATCTAATAAAATTGGACCTTCAAAAAACTGGACAAAAATGTCAACTATTTCAACTAGTGCAGTATGATATTTCGGAAGAGATGTTTTTCAAAAATGTGTAGCAAACACGTTTGCTAGGTTAGGTGGCAACCCTATGTATCGGACTCACTTAGACTATTCAGTTCATTGTGATACCACAGTGGTGAACTACTCTCTTATCACTGAGTGCCCGTTTCCATGTTAAGTTCAATGACAAGGGACCTCCTTTTTATAGCCGAGTCCGAACGGCGTCCCACATTCCAGTGACACAACTTAGAGAAGCTTTGAAACACTCTCAAATGTCACCAGCATTACTGAGGTGGGGTAATCCACCGCTGAAAAACTTTTTGGTGTTCGGTCGAAGCAGGAATCGAACCCACGACCTTGTGTAGCAAGACGGGCATGCTAACCACGGTGGCTATTTGTTTGCTATTTCAGCAGAGAAATATGTTTGCTGTTTCAACTAATACATGTTTGTTAAAACAACTGCATTGATCCTTTCCCTCTTTCAACAGACATTTTTGCTGTTATGAATAACAAAATTTGTTATGTATATGAGCGTATAATATCTAAAACCATTGAAAAAATTGTAACAATGGAATATCAAATGATTTTCTGCTTAAATTATAACTTGGGACCATTTATATTTTTTGTCGATAACTGTATGTGTCTTCCATTTTGTAAAAACAATCATAATCCATAAACATTTCATATGTAACAAAAGAGACAAGTGGTGCAAAATATTAAAAATTTACTGAATTGGGAGAAATGGCAGACAATGGAAAGTAATTTTATCAATTCAATTGTTCCAGTTCTAATGAATCATCATTGGTTACGGAAAAATGATTGTAGTAATTAATACAATTGAAAAATTATACTCAGGTTACTCTCAAAGAAATTTGTTAGTAAATACCGCTAAACTATAGCCAACATTTTTACTAAATGATAATTTTAAGAAACCTCCTGGTTTAAGCCGAAATTAATTGATCTAATTAATTTTTTAATTGAAATGTCTTCATTCACGCAAATTATAGTATCAAGGATGAGAAACTGGTCGATTAGTGTGTTGGTTTGTTCAAAATTTTAATTTTTCAAAAAAAAATTTTGGTGTATGCAAATATAGATGAAATAGTTATTTGTCTAAAAGTATTTTTTTCCTCGTATACCCCTTTTTTTAAATTAAACAGCCTTAAGAAATTAATTGAAAAAAAATGAAAACAAAAGCAAAAAAAAAACAATAAAAACCCAAAAAATTTAAAATAATTAAATAAAATAAGATAAGATAAAAAATCACATATTGTACACTCATAGAAAAAAGTCTGCTAAAAACAGTAGTCGATGTCTGCTGTTATATTTTCGTACTTCAAGGCCAAATGAACAACAATTATAAAGTTGTTAGGTTATAAACTTTTCCCCAAAGCATATTTAAAAACCAAAAGTAGTTTTTGGTATGTTTTGCACTGTAATATACTTACAACCTTCTAAATACGATCAGCAAACATTTTGTTTGCTGTTAGCTTCAATCCGATAAATATTCAGATTTTTGGTCAAATACTATAGATATTCATAAAATATTGTTTTAATTGTGTTTAGAGATAGCTCCCTAACTTGAAAATTTTTATTGTTTTTTAGCCAAAATAAAACCTATTTAATGTATCGAGCTTAAAAAATAGCAGGAAATGTTTGCTATTTCAGCAAACAGTGACTGCTGTCCCTTTTTCAGCAGCTTCTGCTGTTTTAGCAGACTTTTCTGCTGTCCCTACTAACAAATTTCTTTGGGTGTAGTAATGATATTTTAGTAGTAATAAATTTTATTATTTTTTTTAATATATAACTTTAATCTATCCATTGTTTTTTAGTAGTTGTTCACACTTTTTGTTTTTAAATCACTAAAATAGTTTTTTTTTCTGAAAAATATGTATCTATACTTATTAAAAAAAATATATATTAAAATAATTAAATAAATTATTATTATTAAAGCTAAATACTTAAAATACAACTATTGTTAAAAAATCACATTTTGTAGAAATGATTAGTAGTAATAAGTTTTATTTATTTTTTTTTTGTTTTGTTTAATATATCACTTTAATCTATCCATTATTTTTTAATAGTTGTTCACACTTTTGTTTTTAATCACTAAAATAGTTTTTATTTTTTTCTCATTTTTAAAAATATGTATCCCTGTACTTACGCTTTGTTTCTCGATAGAATTATTTATTATTTATATAAGACTTATAGTAAATATAAGAATAATAGAGAAAAATCTAGCATTAGCTACTTAGGCTATCAGCTAAAGAATTTATTATTGCTAGTTTTTGTTTTAATTTTTATTTTTGTTTAAATATTTATACATGTAAAGTTATTTTTGTAGTATTTTTTGTTACCATTTTCTATTGGTCTATCGGCTTGGTTAGTTTTACAATAAATATAATTAAAAATAAATACATTTTTTAATTTAAAACAAAAAATGACAATCATTTTTTCACTGACTTAGTCTTCGAATTTAATTAAAAAGTTAATTGTATCAATTATTGTTCAATTAAATTTAAAATTTTCATATATTGACTTAAGCTAATGTTTCCAGTTTTATATTAATCATTAAAGGGTGGTTAATTGTAAGGAGCCGATGTTGAATGCTGAGACAAACCCGTAAACGCCAAGTTTTTTTCGGATTTTATTTGACATTTCTCTATTTCAGACTTACTCAATGACCCATGGAAGAGATACACAATCCAAACAACCGTGTAACAATTGCGTTCCAAGAAATGGCAACAGTGGTATGATTCAATTTCGAAGAAAATCACTCTTCAGTGAATGCAGCGCACATTTTTCACCTCAGTGGAATTTCGCCAATAAACAGAATTGCCCGCATTTGGGCGAATGAGCAACTCCCAAAGTGATTGCGAAAAAACCAATGCACCCACAAAGGAGTACTGTTTGGTTGGCGGTTTATGGGCTGGCGGCGCACCATGCGGGCCGTATTTTTTCCAAAATGAAGCTGTCAGGCAGTTACTGTGAAATTGCGTGTTCGCTATCGTGAGGATGATAACGAACTTTTATGGCCCGAACTTGGAAGATATGGATGGTGGACGATATGTGGTTTTCAGCCCAGAACGCGTGCGCACTTGCCACACAGCTAACAAAACAATGGCTCTTTGCGCAACAAATTCAGGACATGGCCGTGTTAATCTCAGTAATGGCGATCGTCAATTGCCC
>PGFW01032397.1:0-15900 GCA_003123925.1 Haematobia irritans | reverse complement strand
TACGCCGATCCCCCCCAAATCACACAACATATTGGCGTCCCATAATCGTTTTCAAACTCATTGGTTCCACCGCTCGAGCCAACAAAATAAACTCTACTCAAGCTCCAGAGGACACCTGCATCCCCGCCCACCCCGCACACCCCGCCTCGCACTCCCCCACCCTCCTCCCCACCACCACCCCCTCCGCCTCCCCTCATCACACCCCACTCTTGCCAGGTCAGCTCATCAGGGCTTAGTCCACCATTACAATCTGACCACACAGCATTGTTTCCTCTGTTGATGTTTAAGCTACCATTGTAGCCTTCTCAGTCAACTCGCATGGTTTTAAGCCTCAACATCCAACCAAAAAAACAAACAAAACAAAACACACCTTTATATTTCGTTAATTAGAAAATGTTCAAAATCTTTATTGCTATTAAAAATTGCTTGCTCAACCGAATTTCTTATTTCTATAGAAAAATTTTTCTCCAATTTCCTACCTTCTATAGACAAAATGATTGTCAACAATATTTATTTTTTTGCTCCAAAAATTCTTATTTCTATAGAGAACTTTTATCAAAATTTATTCTCATATAAACATTTTGTTCAACCTTAATTATATCACGTATTAATCCCTTCTTTAAGTTTCAATAACCATATACCAACACATGCGAATATTAAAGATAGTTTGCATCGGCAAGTGATACCGCACCATGTAATATCGATTGTGGATGACAGTTCAGTCAGAAGTTTCTTACACCTCAAAAAAATCGCTTCTTCTAACATATGTTCAAACATATTTGTGCCAGCAAGACATTATATAATTGAGATTACCGGCGAATATATTAAGTATGTTGTTATTTAAATTGTGAGCATAATTTATATGTTTGAAGCTTTTGAAGCTCCAAAAATAGTATTATGCTTGAAGAATTCCCCAAGAAGATCTAGTGAGTTCATTTCCCTCACATAATTTTCACTTTCACGAAAATTTTTTAGTTCTTCGATCTTTTCTGTAATACCAAATATGTCGTTTTTTCAAATGATCTATATCTCTATTTGCGAATACTCCTTCTTAATATTCATAATTAAGAATTAATTATTTAGCCCTTAAAGCATATTAAATTTTGGCCTTATCATGCAAAACAAGCTTCCGAAACAATCATTATCAACAAACGAGTTCACGCCAGAAAGTGCTTCTCATTCATTTCTCTCGCTTGTAGCTGTTATTTTTTTATTCAACCCTCCCGGTTTCCATCTCTATTTCTTCTCCTTATACTTAGCATTCCATCTTCTCTGTCGCTCTCTGACAAAGTATCACTACATTATATAGTGTTAGTCGAAAATGGTGTAAAAATTTATTATAATGTTTACATTCCACACATATTCATTTTTATGAAACTTCACCCCCCCTTGCCCCAAACATAGATATATTCTAACATAATTTAACATATGTGTCCCAAAATATTTGTGTTAGATTTACGAACATTATCATGTTTGCCCATTAAATATATTAGTATTAAAATTGTGCCCGAAACACGATTTTGTTTTATATCGGAACATATGAAAAACATATTTTTTTAACAGTGTACGCAAACCATGTGTGAGAGGGTACATAAGCTTCGCGCCTGGCGAAACCTTACGGCCGTATATCTTGTATTAAGTTTAAATTGTATTAAATTTAAACAGAACTTAATTGTTAAAATTTTATGAATAAATTTTTGTTAATTTTACTCTTGTCATATATTTAAAAAGGTTTTTGATTTTGAAACATTTATCTTACATAAGTAGCAGTCTTTTTTAGAATTAGACAATGAATAATTCATCATCGAAATAATTTTTATTCCAAAAAATTGCAAATAATTGCACAAAGTAAGGGTTGAGGGGAATCATCACAAACCACTATTAAAATAAATTTAATTTAAAAGAATAATTATTATTTGCCACCCACAAAAAAATGAAACTATAGTTTACGTGTTTACCATTTGCGCGTTAATTAGTGCAGGTAACCATAAGTAGTGAATTTTATTAATAAAAAAATTTAAAGATGAACATAATTTTCGGTTAGCTAATATAGAACATTTAAATTTTGAAAAAAAAATTCCAACACACACGCATTTCATTTAAACCTAATTAAAAAAAATTACATACAACATTTCATTTATTGTTAAGCTATTACATGTTAGATCGCATACACTCATTACAGACACATGCTCTGTTAGGTCACCCAGAATTGATTACGAAAAGAAAAATTATTTTTCCCCGGAAACAGACGAACATATTATGAGGATTTGATTCTTGGGGGGTGTTGGGTATGCTTGGATGGGCGGGGGGGGGGGGTTATTTAAGACAAAACATCTGACATGACAACTGCCACTCTTACTAATTAAAAAACAATCCAAAAAACAAAAAATATAAGTATTGCAATACAATGTTAAGATATGCAAATTCTATTAGAAATATATATTTTGTTGTAATTTTAATAACATATTTCATTATTTATTTTACATATTTCACTAAAAATTATTCGATTTTTTATACCTTCACCACTACTGTGGTTACAGCGGTATTTAATAAGTTTGTTCATTTGTATGTTAACGCAAGACAATAATTTTTAGTGAAATTATGTAAAATAAATAATGAAATCATGTTATTTAAAAAAATACAACAAAATATATATTCTCTATTTAGAATTTTCGCAATATCTTACTTGATATTGCATACTTTTTATTTTTGTTTTTTGTTTGTTTTTTATATTAACTGATAAGAAGTGCAGTTGTCGAGTTCAGTAATGTTTTTCTTAATATCACAGTAAACAAATCAGAATGCCTTTATCGCTGTTTCGGGAAAAATATTTTTCTTTTCGCTAATCAATTCTGGTGACCTTAGTAGCATTTGTGTTGTATGAGTGTATGGATTCTAACTGTAATAGCTTTAACATTAATGGAATGTTGTATGGTAATTATTTTAATTAGGGTTAAATTATGCGTGTGACCTGTGTGGATTGTTTTTTTTTTCAAATTTTAAATTTCTAATAGCTACCGAAAATATCTATGGTTCATTTAAATTTTTTTATTAATCAAAATTCACTATTTGTATGGTACTCACTAATTTAACCGCACAATTGTATAACACGTAATAACTATAGTTTTCATTTTTTTTGTGGTGCAAATTTATATAATTTTCGTTTTAAATTAAAAATTATTTTATAGTGGTTTTGTGATGTATTCCCCTCAACCATTACATTTTGGCAAATTATTTGCAATTTTTGTGAATAAATTATTTCGAGATTGAATTATCATGGTTCTAATTCAGTAAAAATGCCTTACTTTCTGAAGATTAATTGTTATCAATCAAAACCTTTTTAAATAGTATGGACATAGAGTTAATTAACAACAAATTTATATTCAATAAATTTAAACATACGTTACTTGGTGGTAATTATACAATCTAAACTTATACAGAGTATATACGGGCCGTAAGTTCGGCCATGCCGAAATGCTTATGTACCTCTCACCATGGATTTGCGTACCTGTTAGAAAAATATGTTTTTCATGATTGTTTCCGATATAAACAAAATGTGTTTCGGCCACAATTTTTAAATTACAATATATTTAAGTGCAAAGCATGTAATGTTCCGTAAACTACACAAAATCATTTGGGACACATATGTTATATGTTTTAGAATCTAATTTATGTTTGGCGCGATAGGAAGTTTCATAAAAATAGATATTGTGTAATGTAACATATATAAATTTACAAAATTTCGAGTAACATATATAATGTTAGTGATACCTTTGTCCAGAAGAGCGGACAGAGAGATGGATGCTTAGTATAGAGAAAGAAATAGGATGGAACCGGGAGGTTGAATAAAAAGATTATTCAGCATAAACACAGCAGGAGAAATGCGAAATGAGGAGCACTGTTCTGATGGATTGAAACGTTTTGTATGTTTGTTTCGCGAAACTGTTTCATTGATAAGGCCAAAAAATTAATATGCTTAAGCTAAAATATTATTTATTTTGAATAATTAGAAGGAGTATTCGCGAATAAAGAGAATAGGACATTTGATAAAAAAGAGAACGACGCATATTTTATTACAGAAAAAGATGCGAAGAACTAAAAAATTTTAGTGAAAGTGAAAATTATGTGAGGGAATGGAACACAATTTTCTTATTTGTGGAATTTGTCCAAGTCATTATACTATTTTTGGACTCAAAATGCTTCCAAACACTTATTAAATATGCTCACATAAAATTCTACAAGATATGTATTTCGGCTTATCCCAAATAAATATGTTGCTTACTGAAAATATGTTTTGAAACATATATATTAGAGAAGCGATTTTTTTGAGGGTGTAGAAACTATCTACTGAAGACTGTCATCCACAATCGGAATTACAGGGTATGCGGTCATCATTGCCGATGCAAACGTACTCTTATACTTCCATGTGTGTATATATTTAAACTAAAGAGGCCGATTAAATAGTACTATATACTTAAGGTTTGACAAATTTGTCTATTAGAAATTAAAATTTGATAAAAGATTCTATAGAAATAAAATTTTGAACAAATAAAATTTTTGACAACATTTTCTATAGAAGTAATATTTGCGACGAAATTTTCTATTTTAGAAATAATTTTGACAAAATTTCATATAGCAATAAAATTTTGACATTTTCTATACGCAAATTAAAAGTTCTATGTGTTGTTGTTTGTTTTTTTGATATTGTAAGCTTAAAACCATGTCATGACTAAAACTACAAGGTAGCTTAACCAACAGAGGAAAAGAATAGTTTTGTAAATTTTTATTTGGGCTAAGCCCTATAGCACTGCAAGATGGATTGGATAGGACCGCACGTCTTCGTGTAATTACTCACATTCCCTTCATCAGCAATCCTCTTTGATATAGATTATTTTTATGGCTCGAGTTGGCAACATGATTTATGAAACGATTATGGCACCAATATGTTGTGTGATGTGGTGATCGGCATATATAACTACGTAATAGCTTATATGGGCGCCCATTCTGGGCCATGGTTATTATGCGGAACCCACGTCTCCCAAATTTCAACGGATCGGTAATGAATTTTGCTTCCTCCAAGAGGCTCGGAGGACAAATCTGTGGCGAT
Source organism: Haematobia irritans (assembly GCA_003123925.1). Lineage (NCBI taxonomy): Eukaryota > Metazoa > Arthropoda > Insecta > Diptera > Muscidae > Haematobia > Haematobia irritans. The sequence goes on along the minus strand of PGFW01032397.1, from coordinate 10,793 downwards.
CAGTTTTATAATGGGGGCTTTATATATAAGATGATGGACCGATATGGACCACAATTTTTTTTGATGGTCAATCGCAAGTCCAAACTTTGGCGAAGTCCGCATTTATATGGGGGCTATACGTAAAAGTGGACCGATATGGGAACCAATTTTTACCTGTGTGTCTTGTTATGAGGACCATTTACTAACGACCATGGTACCAAATTTCAAGCGTATACGGATGCATTTGTTTCTCTTAAGAGCATCGCAAAGCCAATTTGTGATCTATTATATGGGCGGCTGATACGTTTAAGAAGTGACCGATATTGCCATTTGCAATACATTCCGACCTTCACAGATCAATGAACAACTCACTTGTCAGTCCGATAGCTTGTTTGGTGCTCCAGTCGATAGCTTGAGTTTCGTTCGCAAAGTTAGCGCTGAATTTCAATAGTACGGAGCGGGCACGGATATGCTTCAGAAATCGACCTAAGAATTTCACCACGACCACATGAATATATATACTTTATGGAATCCTTAGTAGCAATATCCTTCCGATGTGTTACTAAACTGAATTGACAAAGACTTAATATACCCCATCTAATGGTGAGAGGGTATTAATAAAGACGAAAAATATCTATTTTTTTGCAAATAAATAGAAGTGCGTTCATTTAGCCATACAGCTTTCTACAAACAGACACTTTTTTTTCTGTGTTATGGTGTTTAAATTCCATAAAATTGTTACAATCTTTTTGAAAAGTGCACAGAATCGTTAAAACCAGTTCCATTTAGCTGCACGAAGAAAAAGTGGCAAACAACAATTGCAGTCCGGACAAAAACAGTTTGGATCGGTCAAAAAAACGCAAAAGATTCTGTTATTAAGTGCACAGACTCCAGGTAACGCTGAGTTAACAAGCTCACAGTCCTCAATTTTTCGATTTGAAACTTCGTTGGCGTCGATGGAAAATTTCAAAAAATTTACTTAAATATTTTCCCTTAAAACAGTTTCCTTATCTTTCTGGTGTATATTTTAATTGTAATTAAACGTTTAAGAAAAAATCCAGAAATGATATTTAGTCATTCATTCAATTCGCCTGGTCTTACTTTGCACATATGATGTGCCAAACTGCTATTAGAGTACAAATAATCTTACACTTTACTGAATGAGCAGACAAACTTACATGTACAGATAGCCGTCTAACAATATACTTACAATGTTAAAAAAGATAAAACAATTCGCCTCAGATCATAAATACACGCCAAGAGCAATTAATGTACAGGGAGTACATATGAATTGCGAGATTTCCCCGCCTTTAGGAGATATTGCGTCACTAAGACACAAGACTAGCCATGCCTCTGCTACTATAGTCTACCCTTCACCATTACGTACATAATGTACGAGAAATTACAAAGTTTTTAATAATTAGCCAAATTCTCTTGACCGCAAAATGCATAGAATATTAGAATGGGATGCTTATAGACAATTAGGGCCAATATTAGTGCCAGCTAATATTTTTGAATAGATATGTACCTTCATTGCTTAATCGCCTTTAACGTTCCTAATTTCAAGGGTTTGCTGTTTTTATCGTTACAGCTTTATGTTCAAATTAGCCATGTGACTAGATATACAACGCTATGTCTATTGGAATTAGGGAGGAATTCATCCAGTCACATGAATTTCAAATTTTATTTCATACACACCCGCAAAAAATAAGAAATACAAAAAAAGACAAGAAAGCCTGAAATATATGAAAAACGCTCACTCACACCAAACTAAACGAAGTCAAACAAACAAATGAAGTACGTGAAATATTTAATTGACTTCTGCGCATATAGATCTTATAAATAAAATCTTTGAAAGATTGCAGCTTCTAGAAAAACTATATATTACTCGGTAGGTTATAGCTTGAAAAAAAGATTCAACTTATCTTTTGTCACACTACCTTTCTTCTGTTTAATTCTATAGGTAATCTAGAACAATTTTAATTTATTATAAATTATATTAATGGGTATTGCCAGGTCGATTGGGACGAACTATAGTCATGCTAGGTGAAATAATAAAGCAGCCCCCAACGAAGAGCGGCCGAAGAATTCAGAGACCGATACAATGCCTATATAAAAACGGAAAGTATATCCGAAGACTTCTTTCGACAAATGCCGACCCGATTGCCGCCTAGTTAAGTAGGCATCCGCCTCACAAAGGGTACTCTATCGGATAGGCCATATTTAGAAGGTGAGTGTGTCCCGTGGACTCCCCAATTAAAGAAAGCAATACATGTATTTATTTTTTTATTTGACCATTGGCGAAATGTTTAACGGACTAGCGATTAAGAAAGCATCGGAATTGTTGGCGACGGTAGCTGACATTCTTATACCTCATTACATGTGAAAGACAATCATTGATAATGCTTTCAAGGCAATTGTTGCAGCTGCCCATCCCATTAACCATCTGAGAGGCTTGGGAGAACAACGCTTCGGGCGCGTACAAGTCACCATTTAAGTTGGTAATAGGTTTGAAATACATATAGGCAGATCTGCTCAGGGATCAATTCCTGGCCCTATTCTATTGAATTGAATATTAGTACTTGAGGGAATAAGTGATTGAGCCAGATGCCAGTGACACTTTTTTTTGGCGGATACGCTGACGATATTTCAGCAGCAAGGTGATTAAAAGCGGCGAAAACACACACAGAGGGCACATAGAAAACTCCTTACACAAGGCGTGATGATATGGCAGGTCCTTAGTTGCGAGGACATCAAATGAAGACCTAGAACTTGCAATACCAAAAGACAGAAAGCTATTACTAATTACGCCGGTGTCACACGCAACCAACGCTGATCGCACATTGCAGGAAAAGAACTGATGTCGTTTATTTCAAAAGAGGACGCTATTACAAATTAGACTTCACGAACTTGAATTACAAAAAAGCCTCAAGTTTCTCGACGCAAAAAAAGCTGATAGCTGCTTTGATGGAAACCGGTAAATAGTGTTTCTACTTTACGGTAACAGAATTATGGGCAAGCTCTCCGTGAAGACAGGCACAATAAAGGCTAACGAACCAATGTCGGGACCAGTACTGCGCAACGCGCACCCGCTTACGGTGTACTTTCGATATTAACCACACTGTTATCTGCCGCGGCGGTACTTGAAATCAAGCCAGCATATGCCCAATATACCTCAATGATGAGAAAGTAAAGAAGATTTTTGATCTAAAGCATGGAGAAGCTGATCCTAAACACAATAACACGTAAAACTAGAGGTGAATATGAAATGAGAGAGACTATGAAAAGTTGGCAGATCATGGAGCTAACGATATATATGGCAGCCTGCGACATGCAAAGACTTATACACGATATAGAAGAAAGTGGTGCAAAGAAGTAGAGTCCGGACAGTGAGACTTTAGATATAACACAAAATGCATTATGTGGACACGGAGACATTTGCGATTGTATTGTATTTAACATGCGGCAACATTGTGCATAGTCCATATTGCTCTTAACTACGAAGAGTTCGTAATGTCATCGAATATTAGCGCATTCACCCACGTTACTTTCAGAGTGAGGATGCAAATAAGCCTACGGAAGCAGATTCGAACAACATAGAAAAGCTATCGGCAAAGCAGAAACTTGATAGAATGAAATACGATTCAAGGCATTCTAAACACGTGGGGGGTCCACCTCGACCGATATTGTGGAAACAAGTTAACTAGATGGAGCAAAACTCCAATGGAGCGAAAAGGCGTCCGCGAGTTTCTAAGTCGCTAATTTCGATATAATATCGCAAGCGAGTTTCGACATACGACGAGGAGAACGTAAATCTTGTACAGCATGCTTAAATACATTTTTACCCACCCTCGCCCCCAACAAAAATATAAATTAAATTAAATTCATAAACATTATGAGGTGATCGTTTTCGCTCAACCGAAATTTCTAGAAATTAAACATATGTTATTTGTTACCCAAGACGATATGTATTAAACATGATTGGCCCTGATAAGTCCCGACTTGACACATAGATGAGCGTCGCTATTATTAAATGTCATATCTTATTTTTTATCATAGTACCAAACCCTCTCAAACACTGATTCGTGCTGATTTCCAAAAGTTGACGCTCTGATTACGGTTAATTAGTTTGTGACCGATAGAGCGTCTGTTTGTGACAGAAACTATTTCGTTATTGTAAAAAAGAAATACTTGAAAAAAAGAATTTCGTGTTTTCATAAAATACTGTATTTCTGAAGGGCGAAAAATACTTTTGGAAGCAAAAAACTTGCTTGATAAATGAGTTACTCACCGCACATCTGCCCCACCGCGCAAATATCAAAACAAATAACTCTCCACTTCCAGGTGAGATGAAATGACACACGAGACGGCTAAAACGCAAGTGGAACGCAGCGAAGAGCGTCGGGTTACCGAGCGAAAAAACATCCACAAAAAATCCACAAAACATTGATTTTGAAAATGACGGTAAACAATAAAGATTGATCGAAGATAGCAGAGGCCTTAAAGATATTCAAAGGAACGTGTTGTCATACTCATTCATCAATAATTTTGCGGCTATGCGGAAGCTACTGCTTGCAAATGGTTAGGTTAGGTTATGTGAGGCTTGCAGCCGATGTATCATGCTCAACTTAGACTAGTCAGTCCATTGTGATACACCACAGTGTGCGTGAACTTCTCTCTTATCACTGAGTTGACTTGCCGATTCCATGTTAGCTCCAAATGACAGGACCTCCTTTTATATAGCCGGAGCCGCACGTCACGTTCCCTACATTCCAGTGAAACCACTTAGAGAAGCTTTGAAACCCTCAGTAAATCGTCACCAGATTTACTTGAGTGGATAATCACCGCTGAAAAGACTTTTTGTGGTCTGCTAAGGCGGCATATAACCATTGACTACCACTCGCGGGCTTCCAATGGTTGCGGTCCAGCTCACGATTTTGCTTTTTGTTATTCTCTTTCTTTCTTTTATTTCGACAAAAACAACAAGCGTTTGATGAATTATGAGCGCGTGTTTGCAGCTGTAACTTCGTAATAACACCCGAGTTTTTTCCTTCGATATGTGACAATTGGAATGAAAAACATGGCTCATCATACAACTCCTGATGTAGTTCAATTGAACAGTCGGTCTGAGTGGAAGCGCACCAGTGTAACCGTCTCCAATCGTGGAAAGACTCAAAGTCGCTTGGCAAAGTAATGGCCTCTGTTTTTGGGATGTGCATGGAATAATTTTTATCGATTAGTCTTGAGAAGGAAAAAACCATCAGACAGTGATATATATATGCGTTATTGGAGCATTGTAAGGTCGAAGTTCGCGGCAAAACGGCACCCATTATGAAGAAGAAAAAGTTGTTGTTCACCAGACAACGCCACGTGCCACAAGTCATTTGAGAACGATGGCAAAAATTCATGAATTGGACTCGATTGCTTTCCCCACCCAACCGTATTCTCCAGATCTGCCACCCCACGACATTTTCTTGTTCTCAAGAATCAAAAGGATGCTCGCAGTCGGAAATAAATTTGGCCTGCAATTGAAGAGGGACCCAAACTGAGGCCTATTTTGAGGCAAAACCGAAGGAGTTCTACCAAAATTGATATCAAAAAATTGTGGAAGTTTCGTATATAAATCGTATGTCATCGCTCTTGAGGGAACTATTTGGATAATAAAAACGAATTTTGATAAAAAAATGTTTGTTTCTTTGTTATTACCGGGACTTATCACCAACCTGTTATTTAATGTCCCAAACATATATGTTCTGAAACATACTCCCCATGTATGTCCCAACATGTTTATACTAGTTTATGAATAGTTAGTATTTTGTACTTAAATAATGTGCTAAAGAATTTTTGAGTCAAACAGCTTAGTTTTTAAAACCCAAACATATGAAAAACACACTCTTTTTTCTGTCCGTGTAATTGTATTAATCGTTGGTGGAAAAATATTATAAAATCTAAACGCCAAACAGCTAAGATTCTACAAACTGCAAAAAATCTACCATCCTAAAACGTGCGCAGCATAATCTTTGACTCTTTCCCGTCTAAAATCTAGTTTTGCACGGTGGAGCATCTTGCACTTTTTTGCAACTTTCAATGGCCTGAAAAATGAGCTTGCGACCAAGCTATTTTTGCAATATGTGTGCAACTGTTCTTTGGATCTTTCCCGATAACATCTAGTTCTTCATCGTGAATTTTGCACTGTTTTGAACCTTCAATGACTGAAAAATTGAGCGTGGAGCCAAGGCTCATTTTTCAATTATGTGTAGCAAAACCGGTTCTCGCGATATGTTTCCAGAGTCAGTTTAGTCTACCACTTACGTTGTGGATTTCTATCAATGGGGCTTTAAATTTTCGGATCATTTCTGTCAATAGTGGTTTTTGTGCCCCTTGTTTGAACTTGTTACAGATGGTTAGGTAATTATATATTGGCACCCTGAGGATAGCATGTTATACTACACTAACCAAATTTTTGAATAGAGATTTGTAATTCTCTGAACCAATAAAATTTCACATTTGATCTATTGTCGAATTTCCAAAGATCTCATAACAGAATTTAATTCATTATTTTAAATGGATAATCAAAATTTGGACAAGATATTATTGACATATATAATCTTATCAATGTTAAATTAGAAAGGAATAAATGTCGAGAGTTATATCTGATTATAAGTTTACTTTGAATGAATTTATTATCATTACTTGTAGCGAAAAGTATTTCACAAACAACACAAATTGAAATAATTGTTTTGCGTTTCTTGACTATTTAGAAAACTCTCTTTCTCGTCTCTCCCTTTCCTCTTGTTTAGCCCTTACTTAGATTATATAGTTTCAAGCTAATTATAATGTATACAATATTCTCTTTTATAATTTTCAATGTTAGAATTTCACAAATATTGTAATCCAATATCGTTGGGGCAGCAAATGAGACCCGGTATTAAAAAAATTACTCACTTTCTATAATATGACTGTATTTGTAAACAGTATCAAATTGCTCTGTCATGTCTGATTACAGCGGCATGGATCGGTAAGGCATTTCATTGTTATTTGTTTGCAGATACACTGATAGTTGCATAATTATGAATAGTTGTTAATTGTGAGCAATAATGTCTAATTTGTAATAAAGTTTTACGTTCTATCTCGGAAAATATAATTAAACTAAAACAATAACAAGTATTTATAACCGGGGTAAAGTTCGGCCAGGCCGAATCTTAATATACCCTCACTTATATGGAGGTATATACCCATTAGTTTCCCTGAAAACCTCTCTTTGCAGTTTATTGATTAGAATATGGCACAGTGATGAAGTTCAAATTCCTCTCAAGATGATCGGTGGCTTACAGTAATGAAAATGAGTCCAACAAATTATAACCGTAAGCATTGAAAAAAAAAACCGAAAAAATAAATTAGGGCTCATTTCATTTAAAATTCCGGTGATCCCTAGCGAGAAAGTCTTCACCCCCCGACCATAAAGACGTGCTGGCCGCTAATACAAAGACCAAATTATTAAAAAGTTGACGACTTAAAAACAATAATTTTCATATGTTACATGTAACGAACTAAACTCCCTTCTAATTGCCCCAATTGTTTTTGCCAGGCTGATTAAAATTTTTCAATGTTCAACGACACAAAAGCAGAGAACTAAGCAATTAAAAAATTGATTATACGCCAAATTTCAGCATATCAGCAAAGCCTCATTGAATATTTCAAATAAGATTTCTTTTTATTTTTCCCCCAACTATTTTGTGCTGTCTTAGGTTATGTTTTGCTAAATCGCCTTCCTTAATAAATGAAGCCGACTAAAGCGGCTTTGTCTTAGAGGGTAATAGACGGAAAACCGTTTCGTTTATTGTACCAGAAAAATCGTTATAAGAACGAAAAACTTCTTTATCAACGAATTTGTTCCATTGACCAATTTTATGACACATTTCTTATATAACAACGAAATTTTTTTTCTACATGTGTAGGAGAAAAATAGTGTCCATCCACGAATAATATTGCCAATTAATTTTTTAATCGACAATGTCTCAATCTACAAAAGAAATGATCAATTAAAAATTAATTGGTACTTATTAATTTTGTGATTGATTTTTGTTTCAATATAAAAAATTGTGAATCAATAAGTTTTTTGAATACATCGTTCCAAAACTCAATAAGAATTAATTGGAATTTTTTAGTTGAAATCGTTTTCTGTAATGCTATTGGGTACAACTAAGTATGTGTCTAGTTCACGGAACGGAAAGAGATTTTTTGTTTTGTTTGGTGTAAATAATTATAAATGTTTGGCGAACTTCAAATTTTTAACACAATATTTTTTAAGTGCAAGCTATAATGTTACATAATAGCATAAAATGTTTGGGTTCAGTATTGTTAATATGTTAGAACATATTATTGTTTGGGACATAAAATGTTTAAATTATATATTGCTTAGATGCAAACATAATATTAATGGAAATAGCCTATAAAATATATGTGTTTAGAAAGAAGGACCTAGAGAGTTAAGTTGTTGCAAGTAAAAAGAATGGAAGTAACCATGTATTCTCGCCTTATAAATATATCCACACAAAGAAAATTTCAGTTAAACCACTTTTCCTACCAGGTATGCCCTTAGGTAGAACATAATATGTTTGAACAATACACACAATATTTGTTTGGAAGACAATTCCTGAAATATATAGGCTTTGAAGCAAAATGTGTGCTGGCGGATATGATGCTTACAATATGAAGTCTCGATTATTTTTTGCTGTGGTGTTACTTGCACCATTTGTGACATCCACACAATAATGATGAAAAAAAGACCCCACGAATGAAACACGGAAACTTTGACATTTTATTTTCACAAAGCAATGGGTCCCAAACAAATTAAAAAGAAGGTTCAATAAAACTAAAAAAAAAAATCAACATCTTGGACAAGGTAAATAAACGAAATGATATTGGCGGATTTATTTCAGTAAAGTCAATAGGGTCCAATAAAAATAAAAATATAGATGCATCCATTACAAAATAACTATTTCTTTGTAACTTTTGAGCGGTGATCATATTCCTCTCTCTGGCGTTTAAAGTGATACCGATATGGCCCATTTGCGCAATAGGTCCGAACTAGACATCATAGCAATTGACTCATACTGATGACCTATCTTGCATATTTTTTCAAACTTTTTGCTCATGTTCGAAGTTTGCTTTGGTCATTGATAGATGGCAGTCCAAAATACTCCAAGAAATAGCTTCGCTATGTACGAAAGGCTAATCTGCCCGAATCTCGGGTTTTTTCCACAAATGTGAACACACAAATATCAGGTCGGTATAGACATTCCAAAGAGATCAGGCTGAAAATTTACACCTTTCGTATTGATCGCCAGAATTCAAAGCACCTCCATCGGTTAATGGGTAGTGGACGTCGTTACGGCCGATGGGAGCTTACCCACTCGTATTTAACTATCCGCCATTCTTAACACGAGGGTCAAAATAAATGCGATTATTTATACGGAATACTCTCCCAAAGACAGTACTGAAGACCATCTAGGCTTCAAACGGTCCACACGCAGAATTTAGGTCCATTGGAAAGTTTCAAAACTTTTCACTTTGCAATCAAGTTTGGACTCTACTCTATAGGACAAAAACAATTAGATTCGGGCAAAGTTCACCACACTTTACCATTAGGCCCCATTTGGACCTGTGTAGGGAGCAAAATCTCAAATCCCGGACATCCTTAATAGGAGCAACGTTTGAAGCCCGAACCGGAGCCCATGCCCAGTTTAAGAAACTACATCTGCAAGGGCATGTATCGTCATATTACTTGCCACCATTGGTAAATCCCAGAAAGCAAAAATAGCCCCACTTAAAAAACGAGGTCCCAAACCCAAAACGAAATTTTGAGCTTAATTTCCATTTGATAATTTAATTTTATAATACTATAATGAGCCCAATAAACAAAATAAAAATCATAAAACCGTAAATTTTAAATTTAAATTTCGGAATCTTCTATTGTGAACAATCGGCGCTACGAATATGGTCTGCATGAAATGGAAACAGCATCCAAATAATTTTTTTTAATTTTCATTCAAGAACTATTTGTTGCGCGAGTGGTTCAAAAAAATAGTACAGTTTCCTAATTAAATTTAAAATTCATTCAAAAACTTAGTGTTTTACTACCAAATTTGATAATATTTTTTTATATAGATCTACATACCTTTAGATTTCAAATTTTCGCAAATCGGATTAAAACAAGTACCGGATGTCGAAGTTAACCCCAAGAAGTCAAATCTGATAATCGGTACTATGCAGAAAATGGCGACAATATACACACAAATTCGACACGTCCTACATTAATGGACCTAAAGTACCTTTAGATTTCACAATTTGAAAGAATTCGGAAGATCAATTTCTCGGTGTCTGGGAAATCCTAGACATAACACGAACCCATTAAATAGCCATTCTTACCCTTGCTAATTTATCGGCTTGGGAGAGTATCCCGATAAAATTCGGCATTTATTTTGACCCCTCGGTTGATAAATACGAGTGGGAAGCTCCCATCGGCCGTAACGACGGTCCACACCATTACCATCGGAGGTGCTTGAATTCTGGCGATCAATCGAAGGTGTAAATTTTCAGCTGATCTCTTTGGCATGTATACCCGATCTGTTTGTGTGTTCACAATTTGGAAGAAACCCAGATTCGGCAATTAGCCCATTTCGTACAAGCGAAGCTATTCCTTGGATATTTTGAGTCCATCTATCAATGACCAAAGCAAACTTCCGAACGAAATAAGCTATCGATATGAAGTCATTGCTATTGATGTAGGTCGGACGGTATTGCAAATGGGC
>PGFW01032388.1:9517-22530 GCA_003123925.1 Haematobia irritans | reverse complement strand
ACACATGTAGTTTTAGTCAATGCATGGCTTTAAGCTGAGATTCAAAAACAACAAATAAAAACGATTGAAGAGAAGCCAAACAATAACCAACAAAACTAATGAAGATAGAGAAGCACGCCTCAAAACAAACCAGCCGAACTAAATACAAATCGATGATTTGAGTTTGGTAAAGGAAAGAGATATGCTTGCAAAATTTGTTTAGGCAGGTAGCGCACTATTAAACCTTTTTCGGAAGCCGTTCAAGTGTATTTCATTTTTGGGTTGAGTGGAATTACCCGAATTTTATTCTGATAATTGGGTTGATGCTTGCTGCAAGTAGAGATGTGATTGTAGGATGTGGTAATTCCGAAACAGCTTGTACATCCAACCAGGGCTGTGGAGTCCAGCAATTTTGCTCGGACTCCGACTCCGACTCCAGCATTTTTCATTCAGCCTTCGACTCGACTTCCGACTCCGGAGTCGACTCGTAATATAACTGAATCTCATTTTACCCTAATTTGTTATTCTATTTGGAGGGGGTATATATGGGGTATATATATGGATCGATATAAACTATCGTATTTTATTTTATGTGGCTGCAAGAAAGGTCTTATTTCGCATTTATACGAATTAAACTCTTTTATTTCAAATTTAGCGGCAATGTTTAATAAAATAAATAATGATTATAATACCCATCATATGAGAAGATTACCGACGAGTATATGTATTTGTGGACGAAAATTATTATAAAGGTTATATTCCCATATGCATGAATTTGAATCTGAATCGATTGTAGACAAATTGATATATACTTCTAGAAAATTCTCTGCTACCTAAAATTAAAATCTAACGTTATGGGAGTACACAATTATAGAAAAAAAATAAAAATGCAAGAAAGTTCTAAATGTCGGCGGCGATTTGCTAACTACTCTGCACAACTTTTGCTATTTAGTTCTACACTCAGTCTTACACAAGATTTACGTACGATTTAAGAAATTGTATTTTCTTTAATTATTAAAAATATAATAAAATATGCATATAATATTGCTTGTAGATTTTGCTAAATAATTTTGAAAAACAAAGTATTTGTCCATTTTTCAAGAAGAGTTTTTAGTCTGGATTATTAAACAACAACCAAGAACATGTTTAGTTACAATGGTAAAAACCTCAAGGGTATGTAAACTTATGTTGAGACTGTGACATTTCGATAAAATCTTGAAATCAGACTTCACAAAAATCTCGTGCAGTATTAGGAAATATAGTGAGTATCAGTAAGAAAAAAATTGAGAAAATTTGCTATATAAATAAAATTTTGGACAAAATTGTTTTAGAAATAAAAAATTTTTGAAAAAAAATATTAAATAGAAATTTTTGGAAAAATTTTTTGTGTTAGTAAATAAAAAGTTTGCAAAATTTTCTATAGAAACAAAACTTTGAAACTAAATTCTCTATTATAAATAAATGTTTGAGAAATTCTATATAAATAAAATTCTTTACCAAAATTTCTATAAAAAAAACTTATAGTAAAGAAATTTGACAAAAATTTTCTTATAGAAAATAAAATTTTGAAAAAAATATCAATAGAAATTTTTGGAAAATTTTTTTTGGTTAGTAAAAAAAATTTTTGCAAAATTTTTCTAAACAAATAAAAATGCTGCCAAAATTTTCTATAGAAAGAAAATTTAGACTAAATTTTCTATAAAAATAAAATGTAAAATTTTGTATAAAAAAAATCTATAGTAACAAAATTTTGGCACAATTTTCTATAAAAAAAAATTTGAAAAAATTATTAATAGAAATTTTGGAAAATTTTTTGTGTAAATAAAATTTTGCACAATTTTCTATAGAAGCAAACAATTTTGCTAAATTTTCTATAGAAATAAATTTTTGACAAATTTTCTACATAAAAATATTTTTATACCCCACCACCATAGGAATGTGACAGGGGTATAATAAGTTTTTGTCATGTCGAAGATGAGCTAGGATCCGCGTTCCAAGGTTTTGATATAGCTTCCCATATCAACCGATCCGCCCGATTTGGGGTCTTGGGCTTTATTAAAAACCGTAGTTCTTCATCCAATTTGCCAGAAATGGAAACCTAGAGGTATTCTAGGGCTTATAAGGAGCGAGCTGCATGAAAATGGTTGATTTATCGGACCACTGTTTTAATATAAGCTCCCATATAGACAAACTCCCCGATTTTATTTCTTGAGCTTCTAGAATTCCATAGTTTTTATCAATTTGTCTGAAATTGGAAAAAATCTAGAGGTATTATAGGACCATTACAAGGCGTGCCGAAAGATGGTCATTATTTGGACGAAGTTTTGATATAAGCCCCCTTTTAGGACCGATGTTACAGAGTTAATACTTCTTGGACTTCTAACAATCCCGTAGTTTTTATCCAATTTGCCTGAAATTTGAATCTGGAGTATTTAGGACCATTAAGAGGTTGCCGAAATATATTGTGTATCGCGTCCAGTTTTTTGATATATTCCTTACAAACCGGCCCTCCGTTTTTGGGGTCTATATTTCTAGAACTACAATAGATGTGCTTGATTACTGTTACGTATCCTTCCATGTTTTTAGGCGTAAGCCCATTAGTCCGATTTGCGACCAAATAGATCCAAAAAATTATTTGAAAGTTCGGTCTGATGGGTCAGACCCAAATGCGAATTCTTTCTTGCAGAAAATAACATTTGGACAAAAATTTCTATAGAAATAAAATTTTAACAACAATTTTCATTAGAAATAAAATGTTAACCAAACATTTTTTCATAGAAATAAAAATTTTTAAAAAAATTTTGTATTAGAATAAGCTTCTTAAAAAATTTTGGGATACAATATTTTATGCAAAAATTTCTGTTTACAAATTTTACAGAAAAAATAAAAATTTTGCGATAACTTTTCTATAAGAAAAAGATTTCTGCCTAAATATGTAATAGAATATCATTTTGGCCTAAATTTTTCTACAGAAATTAAATTTGGCTAAATTTTCAATAGAATTAATTTTTGGCTACATTTTCTCATAGAATTTAAAATTTTGGCTTAAATTGAAATTTTGGCTAAAGTGAAATCTATTGAAATAAAAATTTTGGACCAAAAATTTTATATAGAAATAAATTTTAGAAAAAATTTCTTTCGAGAAAAATTTTCAGAAACAATTGTAACTTTTAAATTATATTAATTTAAATTAGAAAACTGGTTCCCCTCGGCTACGAATTTTGGAAAATTGGTCCAAAAATAAAAAAATTCGTTGTTGCCCCAACGCTGGTAAAGGCCTCCATATAGACCGATTTTTCAGGATATGAGGCGTACAGAAGGTGCACTTTTACCATAAATGTAAATTTTGCCAGATAATCTTCTCGTAATCATTTAAAACAGTTGGTGTACTATAGATTTTAGATTTCAAATCAAGGTATTTTATCTTAATTTTCTTGCCACATTTACAGGATATTATGTTTATGATTCCTTTAAAACTCAAACAAAAATAGTTCTTATAATCCGGAATCCTGATTAGGTAAAATCTTTGCATTTATTTTCGGGTGATGCGAACTTTGGTTTAAATGATCTGTCATCAACCCCATTGAAATTTTCTAAAGGAATTAGTATTATTTTATTCATGGTGGTGGGATTTGATTCGGCCCGGACGACTTACTTGCCTGTATATACTTGATTTTTATTTTTTATTTCTATAGAAATAATGTTGACTTAATTTTCTATAGAAAAAAATATTTTCTATTAGTAATAATATCTCGAATAATTTTTTATAGAAATTACATTTTGACAAAACATTCTATATAAATACAATAGTGACAAAATTTTCTATAAAAAAACAGCTTTGACAATTTTTTCTGTCAATATGTGTGTAAGGTATATAGCCTTAAATAAAAATTAAAAACAAATTAAATTCGAATTATTGTTTCGAATTATTTCAAATAAATTGATATGGGCGTTTAAAATGGAATCGATCGATTCCCATTTGCTAGATTAACATTCTAGGAACATAAAATGATTAGCCGTAATTGCGAAGTTGATTTTCATTTCCAATCATGGTGTACATTGAATCGAATGCATAAACGCATTGGAAACTAATTTGCGTAAAAACTTTTTTATCACAAAAATGTTTAGTGTTTTAAAATATTTAGTTTTAAGCCGGAGTCGGAGTCGAGCACAAATTTTTACGACTCCGAACTCCGACTCCAGCCAAATCTCAGACTTCCGACTCCAAAGACTCCGACTCCCGACTCCGACTCACACCCTGCATCCAACCATCTTGCAGTCTATGGAGGCTTTCCCAAATTTAAAATTTTGACAAACATACTTTTCCTCTGTGGCTTAAGCTACACTTGTAGTTTTTAGTCAATGCATGGGCTTATAAGGCTGAGATCAAAAACAACAATAACGATTGCAGAGAAGCCAACAATAACAAACAAAAACGAAAAAAAAAATTATTTCTATAGAAAATTCTTTTATACAATGTTAAAATTTATAGGAAAATCGTCAACATTTTATTTTTATAGAAAATTTTTTCGTTTGAAAATTGTTGTTTTTATTTAAAAAAGTAAGCGTCAACATTTTATTCATAAGAGAAAATTTTTGTCAAAATTTTATTTCTATGGAAAATTTTGTAAAATTTTATTTCTATGCGAAAATTTTGTCAAAATTTTATTCTATTAGAAAAACTAGTTTTGTCAGAACATTTGTTTGTCAAAATATTTATTTCTTTAGAAAATTAGGTGGAGAGTAATATTTTGCAAATCTATGCAAAAAAAAAATTGAAAGTAAGGAAAGTTATACTTTTAAACACAAAAACTGAAAAAATCAATTATCTCAAAATTTTAGGAAAAAGTCAACTTTTTCTATATTTTGAGAAATTGAAAAATTTACCTTATTTCTGAATACAGAAAACAAAATATTAGAAAAATGTCAAATTTATTCTATATTTTGAGAAATTGAAAATTTACCTCTATTTCTGATACAGTACCAAATATATCGGAGTATGGTCTAGCAGTGTTTAAATTTATCGCACATTGCGCCTTTAGATTGTCTTCAGTCCACTGATTCGTCCACATGACTGGACTGCATTTCAATGTTATCGCGCTAAAAATGCATTGCTGAGACGCAAAAACCTGCCTCTATGTTATGCTTACGGTTTTTTGTTGATTTCTTTTCATTTCGTCCACATCTGAGCGTGATATATATTGCACACTTGGTTTAGTAATGCCAATAAAAATAGGTCAGGATCCCAAAGGACATACAACAAAAAGCAGCAAACAGAGAAGTAGCATAACTGATGGCCATAAAAACCTCATCGAACACGTATTGCAGCACTCAACAAGGAATTTTTTTTTTTTGATAAATTGATCAATACGGAATACGACAATGGTTCAATGGATACGAAGGAATTTGTCATGGCATTTCCGATTCCTCCATTCATTAGGGTTGTTTCTTAAAGTGATGAATTAATTTTGTTAAATAGGAAATGTTTACTTTTTTAACAACAGGGAATAAAATTGTGCTATAATTGGTTACAACTATTTACAAAAAAAAAAAAAAAAATAATTTAATTTTAAGCTTGTTTTGGTCGAAAATTGGTTTGAACTACGGAATGGCCGTAAAAGAACGAATGATCCAGATTTTATTCAAGTTAAAATATTTTTTTTGCTGATGTTGTTTGGTGATGCTTTTTGAACTGAAGCAAAAAAAAAAATTTAAAATTTAGTAAATTAAAATGTTGAAAATTTTTTAAAATTTTGGGATTTTTCACACAAAAAGGGATATTTTTTACCCAGGGCCGCCAAAAAAAACTTATATCTCTTCAATTTGTACTCTCATTTTTTTTTTGGGTGTAGTGATTGAATTATAGAGTATGTTTTATTGAATAAAATATCCCACAAAATAAAATTCTGTAAAACTTTAAGAAATTAACATGATTGTTGTATTACAATTGTAATTGTGATTTACAAACATCAGAAAATTTTCAAAATTTTTATTTTTTGCCCACTCACACCTAAGTACTCGCGGACTGTACATTTATGGACTCGTAATGAGAGCTAACCAGAATTATAAAAGCACACGAAATTAGAAATGAGAAATTCAATATATATTTGTTTGTTACAACTTCCTCAAATTTGATCACCACGATGGCCAAAAAGGAAAAACAAAATGCTTTGCTATGCTTGTAAACAATAAAGATTAATAACATCACCTGGATAAACTTTGCAGACTGTCAGAATAAGCGGTTTAGAAATGATAGTTTTACTGAAGTTTGGTTGCAATATATATTCAGCCACCCTGTACTTTCTTAGGAAAAAGCTTAGATAACTTAAGACTGGATTGAAAACGCACTTAAATACGTTTTGGCAATCGGCCAAAACTGAGATTTAACACACCAACGTGGTTACTATTAAACCACAGTGTCTCTCAAACATTCTGTAATTGTTACACATTTTATTTTTATTTATTTATTTTTATTAATCATTATTTTACCCTTGATGAAAATATAAAAATTCTCAATTCTGTAAGCGAATCGATTTTGTTCTTCCTGTTCATTTGCTGTTAAAAGTCATTTTTAATAGCTTTTACTGAGACAATAAACTGGTCCCTCTCTCTCTCGCTCACTCTCGTCTCTCTCTCTATAAAGGCTGCAGGTATTTTGTATTAGTTCTATTTGTTTAGCTTTATTTAATTACCATTCCCCTATGGTCTGTCCCCCACACTAATATATCCCAGCCCATTCAGAACTTTCATGAATGTATGATCATATTGTGCCAATAAATGTGTTTACATTGAGATCTCCATGATTTTTGGCCAAAAATAAATTAGCCAATATAAGGGCAAATGGCAAAACAAATAAATAAAACAACAAAATGAAATTGTTGTAACAACTGCAACGATAACAGCAATTATTTGTTATCGAAGCTATGGCAGTTTGCGAATTGCTGATACAACTGTTCCTCTTGATACTCTCTTATTGGCATTGAAAACGCATAGATTCTACACAATGCACACACATTACATTCATATTAAAGAAAAACACATTTATAGAGAGGCAATATGGACATATCACAAATCAAAGGTGATTATATAAACGAGAGAATGATACACATGTACTCATTTTTTTTCATATCGCTACTGGTTACACCAATGCCTTTTAACCGGAGAGACTATTCATTAATGAGTATGAGATGGAGATAGAGCATATGTCAGTAGCCAAACGACCAAATACAATTTCCTGCCAGTCTCAATCACATGGACTTGTCAATGCGTTACAATCAGGGATCCAATAAAATTTCAAGAAAAATCCTCACTTATTTTTCAGAAACTTAAATCGTCATAATCGTCTACTTCAGTTTCAAAGTGTTCAAAATCTCGAATGTAAATTAAATTTAAAATAAACTAAATTTTGCTAAAAATCAATAGTATTTAATTTCATATTAAAGAACAGAAAATTAACAAACATACGTTATAACTCGGGCAACGATTTTTCCAAAACATTTGGCTAACAGTTAAAAACTCGTATTTTTGGTTGACTCTTTAATTAAAAGGTAAAATTTTCTATAAAAAATTAAAATATCTAACAAATATTCTATAGAAAAAAAATTTTTGACAAAATTTCTATTGAAATTAAAATTTCTGGGCAAAAATTTTCTATATGAAATGAAATTTTCACAAAACTAAAATTTTGACAAAATTTTCATATAGAAATAATTTTGACAAAAATTGTCTATAACAAATAATATTTTTGACAAAATTTTATACAGAAATAATATTTTGACAAAAATTTTCTATAGAAATAAAATTCTGACAAACATATTTCTATAGCAAATAAAATTTTCGACAACTTTTCTATAGAAAACAAAATTTTTTTTTGACAAAAATTTTCTATAGAAATAAAATTTTGCCAAAATTTTCTAAAAAATAAAATGTTATCATACATTTCTATTTTGATAAAATTTTCTATAGAAATAAAATTTTGCCAAAATTTTCTAGAAAAATAAAATGTTATCAAAATGTCCTATTTTGACAAAGTTTTTCCATATATTTGTTTGATTCTCTAATTAAGAGATAAAATTTTCTATAGACAAAAAATGTTGACTAAAATTTTCTTACAGAAATAAAATTTTGGCAAAATTTTCTATAGAAATAAAATTTTCTATAGAAATGAAATTTTGCAAAATTTTCTTAGAAATACAATTTGACAAAATTGTCTATAGAAATGAAATTTTTGCAAATTTTCTTAGAAATGAACTTTTTAGCAAGAACTTTACTATAGGAAAAGAAAATAACGAAAATTTTCTTAGAAAGAAATTTTGCAAACAATGTTCTATAGAAAATAAAAATGCTTACAAAAAATTTCCACTGATATAAAATTTTTGACAAAATGTTTATCATAGGAAATAAAAATTTTGATTAAAGTTTTCTATAGAAATAAAATTTAATAAAATTTTCTACAAAAAATAAAATTTTGACAACAAACAAAAATTGTTGTTGACAAAATTTTTCTATAGAAATAACATTCTTGACAAAAATTTTCTATTAGAAATAAAATTGAGAAAATTTTCTATAGAAATAAAATTTTGACAAAATTTTATATAGAAATAAATTTTGACAACAAACATAAAATTTGTTTGTTTTGACAATCATTTTCTACTAGAATAACATTATGAACAAATATTTCTATTTAAAAAATAAAATTTTGAGAAAATTATTCTATTAGAAAATGTCTTTTCTTCTGTTGGTTAAGCTACCATCTTGTTTAGTTTAGTCAATGTATGGGTTTTAAGCTGCCCCCAATAAAAACAACAACAATGCTTAAAGAACAAAACCACCAATAACAAAATTAAAAAGAATGGAAAAAATTTTGACGGAAATTTTCTATAGAAATAAAATTTTGACAAAATTTTCTATAGAAATAAAATTTTTGAGAAAATTTTCATATAGAAATAAATTTTTTCACAAATTTTCTATAGAAATAAAATTTTGACAAAAATATTACTATAGAAACTAAAATTTTCTGACAAAATTTATATTAGAAAATTATAATTTAGAAAATTTTCTATAGAAATAAAATTTTCACAAATTTCTATAGAAATAAAATTTATGACAAAATTTTTCTATAGAAACTAAAAATTTTAACAACATTTTTTATAGAAATAAAATTTTTGACAAATTTCTATACGAATGAAAATTTTGACAAAATTATTCTATAGAAATAAAATTTTTAACAAGACATTTTATATTACACCTGCAACACACTGTGGGAACACGGGCATTATAAGTTAGTGCATAATGTTTGCACACACTCAGAAAGAAGACGAGATAGACACATTGGCTGTTCTTTGGGCAAAAATGCTTAGGGTGGGCTCCTGATCGATATAGCCATGTCCGTCTGTTCTCGTGAACACATTTTGATAATCGAAAGTCTAGATCGCAGTTTTAGTCAATGGACTTTTCAAAATTTTGGCACAAGTATTGTGTTTTGGCCTCCAAATAAAACCCTATTGATTTTGGAAGAAATCGGGTTTTTCCAAAAAAAGAAAATTTAAAAAAGGGAAATTAATAAAAAAGCTCCCAATATTATATCGTTCGCCCGATTTACACATCATATGCCACAAGTGCCAATCTTTTTCTCCGATTTAATTGAAATTTTGCACAGGGAGTAAAATTAGCATTGTAGCTATGCGTGCCAAATTTGGTTGAAATCGGTTCAGATTTAGATATAGCTCCCATATATAGCCTTCGCCCGATTTACACTCATATGGACCACAGAGGCCAAATTTTTTTGCTCCGATTTAGTTGAAATTTGCACAGAGAGTTAGAATTAGGATTGTAGCTATGCGTGTCAAATTGGTTTTCAAATCGCGTTCAGATATTAGATATAGCTCCATAATATATGTTTTTCTTGATTTTCGACAAAATGGTCAACAATACCAACAATTTCCTTGTTAAAATCGCCCACTGGCTTAGTCGAAAAATTGTAAAAATGACTCATAAATTTTCCTAAACCTTCTAACACATATAATATCGAGTGATTAAAATCATAAATAAAACTTTTGCGCAGTTTCTTTAAAATTGCTTTCAGATTTAAATGTTTCCCATATTTGGCACGCATATAACATATTGCTAATTTTACTCCCTATGGCAAAATTTCAACTTAAATCAACTTAAGATAAGTTTGTCATTCCGTTTGTAACACCATCGAAATATCGATTTCCGATTATATTAAAGTATTATTATATTTCTTGTCACGGAGAAATTCTAAGAGCGATATAAAGATGTCCGTCTGTCTGCTCTGTTGTAATCACGCTTACAGTCGTCAGATAATTGAAGCAATCGCTGCTGAAATTTTGCACAAGTTCGTTCTTTTGTCTGCAGCAGGTCAGGTTCGAAGGATGGGCTATATCGCTGTCCAGGTTTTGATATCCCATATAAAACCGACCTCCCATTTGGTGGTCTTGGGCTTATAGAATCGTTGTTTTTATCCAATTTGCCTGAAATTTTAAAATCTGGAGTATTTTATGACCATTAAAGAGTGTGCCAAAAAATAAAAAGGTGTGTGAGTATCGGTCCACCGTTTTGTTATAGACCCCCATATAGACCGATCTCCCGATTTTACTTCTTCTGGGACTTACTAGAAAACAAGCAATTTTTATTCAATTTACGCTGAAAAATTGGAAATCTAGAGCGTTCTTGGTAGCGACCACCAAATACGTGTGGCCAAAAATTGTGAGTAATCGCCGTCCATATTTTTGCTTATAGCCCCCATTATAGACCGATCTCCCGATTTTATTTCTTGGGCTTATTCAGAAACCCGCAGTTTTCTATTTTCAATTACCTGAAATTGGAAATCTTCAGAGGTATTTTAGGACCATAAAGAGGTGCTGCCGAAAAATGGTTGAGTAACGGTCCATATCTTTGGTATAGCCCCGCATATAAAACCGATTTCCCAATTTTAACTTCTGTGGGCTTCCATAGAATTCGAAGTTTCTTATTCTAT
Source organism: Haematobia irritans (assembly GCA_003123925.1). NCBI lineage: Eukaryota > Metazoa > Arthropoda > Insecta > Diptera > Muscidae > Haematobia > Haematobia irritans. The sequence continues at coordinate 11,552 of PGFW01032388.1, read as the reverse complement.
TTGCCTGAAAATTGAAATCTAGAGGGTATCTTCGGGTTCACAAAGAGGTGTGCCGAATAATGGTGAGTATCGGTCCATATTTGCTTATAGCCCCCATATAAACCGATATTCCCAATTTTACTTCTTTGGGCTTCTAGAATTCGACAGTTTATATTCTATTTGCTTGAAATTGGAAATCTTAGAGGTATTTTCGGGCTCACAAAGAGGATTGCCGAAAATGCGTGAGTATCGGTCCATATTTTAGGGTATAGCCCACATAAGAACGATCTCCCGATTTAACTCCTTGGGTTTCTTAGAACCGTAAAGTTTTTATCTGATATGCCTGAAATTGTAAATATTCTGGAATATTTAGGCTCACAAAAACGTGTATCGGGATTAAGGTTTTTATTTCGGTCCATTTGAATTAATGCCTTACATATAGACGACTTCACTTCGTTGAGGGCTGTAGAAGGCGCGCACTGATCATGAAAATTGCTTTGAAACTTCAATGTAAAAATCTCCAGATTATTACTTCTACCAGGATTTAAGATTTCAAATCAAGACGTTATTATTATAATTTTCTTGCACACTTAACCAAGAGTAATGTTAATGATTCCTCTAACTCCTCAAAAACAAAAATGTTCTTATAAAATCCAGAATCTGATAGTTAGTTCTCATAGTTGAAATCTTTAAATTATTAACATTGTGTTCCACCCTAGTGCATTAGCAGACTTAAAATATTGAGTCTATAGGATTTTGTAGAAGTCTAATCAAATTTCTGTCCAGATCGACGTGATATTAAACTGTATGTGTGGTGGAACAAAACTTTATATATAAGCCCCAACCATTATTGACGGATGGTGATTATGATATCGAAAATTTTTAGATCTACAAAGTGGTGCCCAATATCAGTCGCCTCCCCCGAATATACTTTTCCTTACTTGTTTATTAAAATAAAATTTGACGAAAATTTCCATAGAAATAAAGTTGACGAAACATTATAATTTTGTTCAACCTTTTTTTGTAGAAACTTAAAATTGCCTAACAAAATTTTCTATAAATCAATATAAACAACATTTCTTTCGAAATAAAACAAAATTTGATCAACAACTTCAAAAAAGAAAAATTGTTTTTAATTTTGGTAGATTTTTGGTTAAAATTTTCTTCAAATTTGGTGGATTATTTTTTGCACGAGGAAAGTGATTACAAATACCTGATAGATGATTAAAATGAGGTAAAGCTGCTACATGTATGAAATGTCCAGCAACCAACCTCTTTATTTGAAAATGTATTGAATGGGCAAAAATCGGAAAATCGGCACTTGATCATTTTTTTTGAGTAAAAAATCCGTTAAATCGTCAAAATTTGGCAGCCCTGGTTACAGTGCATCAGATATTGGTTCAGCCAATTCTCTCCCTCTCATCTCGACCATCCGTATAGATGAGAGAATATTAAGGTGGTTTGATTTCAATGAGGAAAATGTACCGACATTATTTTTAACTAAATCAAAAGAGAATGTGTTGAATGAAGCTGATAACATCCGCTATCTGATAATGAACAATGATTACAATGCCTGTCTTGCTTATAGAGTTTAATACCAAAGTATATTTGAACAGTGGTAAAACTTCTCAATAACAATATAACTAACGGCGATTTAGTGAAAAGCTTCAAATAAATTAAATAAAATTATATTTTATTAAATTAAGATAAATTAGAATAAATTAGTTAAAATAAATTTTGTTAAATTATATACGAAATATATCACATAATTTTAATTTTATAATTAATTTACTTTTTATAAAAATATGTAGTAAAAAAAATTAATAAATTTGTAATAAGATGGATATTTAGTTGTTTTTTTCGGCTACAATAATTCTTGACTCACACCCTCTTATACTATGAAGCCAATAACTATGGGTTGTATGTGTTGAGAAAAACAAGTTTTACATTTGTTGCAAAGCTTTTTGATTTTCAATGTTCTAGCTACATTTCCTTCCTGGCCAGAGTTACTCACTGGATTGAGGCACAGTGAAGGATTTTGCCACACTGTGGAACA
>PGFW01032386.1:61268-72460 GCA_003123925.1 Haematobia irritans | reverse complement strand
GTTTGTTTCTTCAGCTTGATGTTATAGTCGACTTATCAGTTGCTGGCGGCAGCTGCCCAGCGAAAACGCGGAATTCATTGCGGGCAATGATTACGATTCTGATGCCTCATCGACCGCAGCTCTTGCATTTGTCAAAATCCTCTTCAAGCATAGAAATAATCAGCGAGCTGTAGGTCACAATTCCTTGTCGACGCTTCGTCTGTCCGTAACTTCCACTATGCCAGCTCGACATAAACCGCCTCCCGGTTGAATGCAAAAGTCAACCGGCGAACACCAGTCGATGTTAGAGCCTGGTACTTACTCGCTCTGGGGAGTGCCCATAAATTTTTAACGACATACAGCCCCCGCTTTCTTGTTCATTCATTTCCCAACATGCACTATATCATGGCCAGACGAGTGGTGGTACTCAGTTTCAGCAAAATCTACTTTGCCAATCAAGTTCAAACATGGGCCAAAGGCAAATTTACCCAAACAAGAGTCCGCCACAAACGTTCATGTCTATCCAAATTTATGTGTCCTTTTTGAATATACCCAATCAGTTCTTCTAATGGCGGTGAAGGGCATAGTACATTAGAACAATTCTGGAGGAGGATTAATCACAGCACCAAACAACACAACATCTTTCTCCCTACAGCATTCTTTCTAAGCGCAATCATACAGTAGAACAGTTGAACTTGCCAGCACTATTATCGAGTGGCTCAAGTTCGATCGAATAGTAGCGAAGTGGTTCATATGGAGTCCCTCGCACCAATGTAAGTTTTATAATCAATTGCCGTCAACAGTCCCAATCCCAATGAACAACCTTATCTTGCCCAAATAAACACATCGTGCTGGGTTCTTCGCTCGTCTTCGATATCGCCAGTTTTGCCAGATCGGGAGGATATGAAAGCAGCAACAGCAATCGCACAGCATTCAAAATTTCCCCAATTGCATCTTAGTGCTAGCAATCACCATCTCCTGTTCTTGCCAAAATGAACAAAGTTCTTAGCCTCTGAGAGCCTATGCATTATTGCCACCACACGAGTAGTTTGTGCTAACAAGTACTTCCTTCAAGTGAAGCATATTAGCCGAGATCTTTACCGAAAAGGGGTAATGTTTCTATTGTGCCGTCTTCCAAAAATAAACATCGCTTTTTTAAATATCCGGAACATGTTTTTTTCTAAATATTAATTATCTTTAATCTTTGTGGTTTCCAGCTCTACGCAGTTATTACCTCAACAACAACAGCGCTTGATAGCTCAACAGCTCATCCTCACCTACCATTGTCCTCTTCGCAGGGATACAAGCTATTCCCTACCAACTGTCCGGCAAAAGGTCGGTTCGTGGCTACTGGCAAGGTGGTAGCAAAGTCAATATCTAAGCAAAATAATTCCACATTATTGGCATCGTTCGACAAACAGACAGCAATCAACAAAACAACAATGATAGCCTCCATATTATTTCTCATCCAACAAATGCAGTCGTTTGCCACCGACCTCCACCACCACACAATCCTACTTTATCATAATTCCTCACGTTCACACATATGCCGACAATTAATAATCCGTCTGTGCACGATTTCTATTACCCACAACCACCGGATAGGTTTTTAGCCAAAAGCCTCATTTGATTATTGAGCCAAGGAGGCCGCCAGCTTTCATTGTTAATGATAACTCTAAATGGGCACAACCTATCAAGAGATATATGGCTAAGTTAATTAGTTCCACAGCAAACCGTAAAGAAACATTTTAGGAAAAAAATGAGGGCTTTGGCGTTAATTTATATGTTTATTTCATTAAGTAAGTCTCGAAACCAAAGCAATGTTATGATCTGTTTTAATAATATTAAATGATCTTCTAGCACGAATCGAAAAATCCCTTTCCGTGTTCTAACAAAAGCTAAACAGCCACAATTTATCATGTGTGAATGAATTGCCCTGTTATAGCACAGTTAGTCCGAGCAGCTAACTAGCTTTGGCGACTTTTGACGTCATATAGGACGAATATTTCAGGAATATTAAATTTCCAGATAATTTCTAGTTACTTCTTTCAAAATATATTCGACTACCCATGTAATGATTGCTATCGACCCAGCCCAGACCTAGAGCTTATATCATTTTGATCAAAACTATTTACAACAGCGTCGCACTTCCGTTTTATAAATAACAACACAAATAAGAAGGCGAAAAACAATTTTTAATTTGCATATGTCTTCAATCACAGAAATGATAGTATCAACTTAAAAATAATTAATTGATCCAATTAAAGCAATTAATTGAAACTATTAAATTTTCTGATTTGATTTTTATTACAATTTAAACAATTAGTTAAAATTCAATTACAATTTTAATTGATATTTTTTAAAAAACCCACATAATGACTTTAAAATTGCAAAAATTTCGTGAAAAATTTTTTCTGTGGAGGATATTAGAATCAAGTAGCAATTAAATGTAATAATATCTGCTTGCAAATATGTTCTTACTCACAATATTATGAATATTATCTATTTATTTTCAGAATGTCCTATCCCATATGGCCTTTATTTAGTCGGATCAACATTTCTGGTTTCGGGTTCCGACAACCTCTGATGTTGATATGTGTTAGTATCGGCGAAGTGCATGCAAATATCGCATCCCCGTGTGTGAGGCTTTATTCAATTTGACGGTCTTACAGAGTGCCTTAGTAAATCCTGGTGTAAGTCAACATTTACGATATATACAGAAATTTGCGCAATCAGTACTAAGTCAATTATGTCATGCCTCATTTTCATCTTATTTAAATTTATATGGAATCTTTTAATTTTGAGTCAAATGAGTTCGATTATGTAGGGTGGCCCTGTCTCAATACTGTGACTTTGCGAGCATACGTTTACCGACGTGTATAATACGTAATGTATAACGTTTTTATCATTGTCTTTTTTTAATTCCTGAGAATTGAAACTTGTCATACATAGTCATTTTTCATTTCATTCAATTAGATTTGCGCTTAGCTAAAAATATGCAAAATGAACTCTTCCAAACAATAGTCGATCGGCAAAATACTTTTGAACAAATCACCGCTTATTCCTGACAGTTCGCCCTCGCTCTCGGCCGTCGCTTTTAAGTCGTTCTCGTATTTATCATTGGTATTCCCTGTGAAGTGGCGTCGGCGACGAACGGCGATTATTTTTTGTACCAATTACAATACTCGGCAATAAAGGGCCGATATCACTAGGAAAAGCAATCAGCTGAGGTGCAAAAAAATAAGTTTTAATTTTTTCGGTTTAAAAATATGTTTTATTTCTGAGCGCAATTCTTAAGTCGGAAAATCAAGGAAAAATTATTTATCAGGACAGTAAAGCTTCCGAAACCTATAAAAAAATGGCGACGCACACTTGAGGATCAATGGCCACAAGAAATCACTCACGTAAAAGAAAACAGATCAGCCTGCTGTGCAAAACTGAATTTAATTATTTTTGCCGTTTTAATAATCTATTGTTTGTATTCAATTTTTGACTTGGAAATTGGAAATAATTGATAAATTTGACTAGGGAAATGATTTAGGATATCTAAGCAATTAGGACATAAAGTACACAACATCCCGCTATACATGTGAATTATGGTAGTCTCTCAAAGTGGTACTATGCATTCATAGTTGTCAAGTGTCAAAAGCAGCTTGTTCAAGGTACTTTTTCAATGGAACTTAATTTGAATTAAATCAGTTCATGCAATGAATTTCCTATGATGTTTTCTAAGCTCAGGTCATGTATTTGTCATAAAGTACTCTTAGTTATCATTATAAGTATAGTACGTAACTATTCTAATTATACTAAGGTCCTTGTGTAGTCTATATTCAATTTACGACTATATTTGAGTCAGAATTGAAATCAAGAACTATTAGTGATCCGTAAATACACATATGGAGATCTGAACCAAGTTAATGGATTAAATATCAAATTGTTTAGTTAAAAGTCGACTAGTATAGCTTCTAAAGTTTACTTATGAATCAAACAATTTGCACCCCGCATAATCATATACTATAGTAAATTGATATATGTAATTTTAAGTTTAAGTAACATGTATTTTATGGCGCCTTGTAGAGCTTAGTTACAATATGAAGAATTAATAATACATCAACAATTAAAATTAAGTTGTGCAGTGTTCTATTTCTGAGTGATGCTCATGACATGTGAATGATCCACTAAACATACTAAATATAATCTTACAGATCTCTACTGATGCACATTTTAGTATAAATAGGGGTCAGCGCATTTTTTTCATAAGATCTTGAATTGTAAGATTCAGGACTTTCGATCATGCTGTAGTTCGCACGATGCTAACCTGTCATATAAAAATGAGTTTGCCACTATTCAAATATCAGCTGGAATTATCGGTATTTGCAATATACGATGTATACCTATGTTTAGTTTGGCTTTATACTACCATTTGCGTTCAAGATAATATTATTATTATTTACTTTGTATCAATTGGCGAACTCGTCCGGACATTAAAAAGCCATATTACGTGATTCCGAAATACACGACAGAGAAATAATTACAATTATAACAAATATGCTGCCTTAAAATAGACTAGATTAAATACAAAAATAGTTATTCAGAGATAGTGGATCATAGCAAAGCGAGTATTTGAAACAAAAGCAATACATAATAATTAAAACAATAACAAAAAAAAACATGAAAATAAGAAAAAAAACTATTATAAAATATAAATTAAATTATAATTTAAAAATTAAAAAATGGCAAGAATAAAAAAAAAATTAAAAAGTAAAAAAAACATGAATATGGCGAGTAAGACAGCAAATACTTAACGATAAAAAGCTACGTAAAGAGACTCAATAAAATAAATTAAAAAAAAAAATGATATAACATAATACAAACTAAATAAAAAAACATAAAAACTAATCTAAAAAGCTTTATTCTCTGAAGTCGCCGTCGCTTTTCGTCAGCGCCACTATTTGGTAATTCCGTTCGTCGCATATGATTCTGCTAATCGAAGAAAATCGGTATTCTTGGCATCGCTTTTTGTCGCCAACATCGTCGCTTTTGTGCCTTAACATATTACCAGCGACGAGTTTAGTGTTTAATTTTTGAAGAAGTTTTTTAGCACTTTATTAATCGAAGCAATTTGCAAAAATAAATGTAAAAAAATGCGAATATTGGTAAGACGGTATAAATGACTAATCTTCACAATTTACCAAAAAAAATGGGGAAAAAAATCAGAATATGTATAGCAATCAATAGAAAAAGAACATGTAGCATTAAAGTAAATCGCGTTGATATATTCAATTTCATTTAGTTTTAATAGAAATCCTTCAAAGGCCAATGTATTTTACTTTAGCACCACAACTTAGGCTAACAATTGTGTCCGACTTTAATGATTCTTGACACATAATGTCAACGTCGTACCAATTTATATCCGGCATATGCTTATTTTCGCTAAATGTAGATATCTAAATCATTTCCGAGTCAACTTTATCATTTATTTTGATTTTTCAAAGTCACATTGCGACTACAAACAAACAGCATTTTAAACGCAAATAATTTAAAGACTTCAGTTTTTGCGCACATCCATCTGATTGGTTTTTCTTTCACCGATGATCCTTGTGGCCATTGATCTCAGCGTCTCGCCATTTTTGTAGTTTTGGAGCTTTAACTGTCCCGAAGTATATATCCAGCGATTTTTTTCCGCGTCAAATTAAATATTTTTTCTTGATTTTCGCACTTAGAATTGCGTCTGATATAAAAATATTTTTAAACTCGAAAAAAATTAAAATTCTTTTTTGCACATCAGCTGATTGTTTTCTAGTGATATTGGCTTGTATTACGGATATTGTAATTGGTACAAAAAGAAATCGTCGTCGTCGCCGTCGCCACTTCGCAGGAATAGCCAAATGAATGACGAGACGACTTAAAAGCGACAGACGACAAAAAGCGATGGCGAGAGCGAGGGCGACTTCAGGAATAAGGGTGAGTATTTCATTGGAATTGGTCTAAATTCGCTGGAGTACGAAAATTATTCACCTTAAGAGTACATTTTGCAGATTTTTATGCACAAACAGTTCTTCTTTGGAAAAATAAAAATATACCAGAGACTGCTGGTTTACTAACTTTTCCTTTTACCAATATGTTATTGTGTCACTTTTTGTGACAGTAGTCAACTTTTATTTACCCTGAATATGTACATGGTATAAGTAGAATCATAGACCAATTAAGGTATAGACATCCCAAGTGAATTCACCATGGTTTTGTTTATTTGCAGTGTGCAGTCATTCCACTCAATTGCGCAGTCAAGTTACTCAATTACTTTTTGGAAAACGAGAATAACCGTACAAATCTGTCAATTTGCATTACAAAAAAGGTGTGGAAGTATAGAATTTTATATGCTTTTGCAATATTTGGTGTTTCATCAAGAAAACAAAGGAAAGAAAACAAATTAAAGTCAAATTAAAAAAAAATCACTCAATTGCAGGCGACAAAAGTGCCCTCTACGGTGTGCAGACAAACTACAGCGCTGTGAATTCACTTGAGATGTCGTATATTTAATTGATCTATGGTAGAATTAATTCATCAGGTGACTTTCAAGGGCTCTGTAGAATGTCGAAACATATTAGTACTCTTAGGAGAAGCAGTAGGTAAATTTTTGGGCAAGTGAGGTTATCTTATACCATTCTACATTTCTTCTATTCTTTTGACAATTAAATTGCAAATTTGTGACTCGAATCTAATTCAAATGAATACTCTTAACATACCGAAAATGTGTATTTGAACCGGTATATAAAAGAAGAAAGAACCGGTATATAAAAAAATACAATGCCTTATAGAAAATCCTAAAATTGTGTCCACACTCAAGGCAAACAAACCACTCTGGTAAGACTAGGGTGGTGGCATTATCTACACATCAGAGACAGCTGCATTTTTCTTTTCAACCCTCATTATTGCTGTTCACTACATTATGTCGTATAAAGCACTCTCAGTATTAGTTTAGTCTTTGGTGGAAGTGGTTGTCTTGAAGATATTATTACATCAAGTACTATTTGTAAAATTATATCACATTGCAAAAAAAGTGTGCTATATTTCTAAAGGTTTTGAACATATACACGTATAACTTTAAAGACTTGGAGAGACACTTGAAAGAGTAATTGATAACAATGCGAATTTTACTATGGAATCAAATCAATAACATATCAATTATAGATATTGGTCATATACTTCCAGTGTGGCAATGGACAAGACTGAGTCACACGACTCAAGGCGGCCCTGATAAACATGTTCAGCATTATAACAATTGAGACAGGGACAAATGACATACTAGAAAATGGTACCAAACCCGAGCTCTAAGGTTCAACTTTTCAGCTGAGTATCCTATTAAACAGTTTTCAATTCTAAAAGCAGGCTTGCTTATTTTGCAGATTACTATTGAAATTATTTTCAAATGAGCAACCATCTCATAATTAATAACCTATATACTTCAAAAAATAAGCACATAAATACACTGTGAGGAATCTTTGGTTCCATCCATTCATTTGGCAAGACTCCGTCCAAGCAATACTAGCGTCGTTCCTTCATAAAATAAAATATGTGTACTTTATCAAAATTAGTCTGTTTTCTGGCATGATAAAAAGTCGACCATAGTACCACCCTCTTAGCAAATACATTGGACATTTGAAAAATCAAAACTACAGATGGAATTGAAAATCAACACGTTACTTTAGACTGATTGAAAGTTATTTTAACATGCTTGTTCTTAGTAACTTGTATTCCTTAGGCTCTGTAAGGGCTAAGTTAGCATATCGAAAAATAAAATACAATAGCGCCAAATTAAGAGATTAAGTGTGCGTTTCTTTCTGAATCGATGCGTGAATGTGGGACCACTGAACTTCAAAGTATACACACCCCCGAATCTTTGTCAACTCATTCTAAGTATGAGAGTAATAGCGAGCACATTTTCTCAGCTACTCAACAAGATTATGAGATCGTAGTGGTCAACTTCATGACTCCCTTACATCGAATATCACGCACCACCTCAAGTAAGCTCCGCACAATAGAATGGACAGCTGCAATAACATATTTGAACAATATAGTGCTGGACTTTTTTTTTCAAATATAGAGCTCTTTTCTGACCAAGTCCTTGTCTACAATCTGTAGTGCTATTTATCTTATTGCATATTTTCTCTGGCGAAACTCCAAGCCGCAAAGCCATTAACGGTATCCAAACACAAACACAACATGTATAGCATCAAATTACAAATTCATAAAAAACATTATCTGCGCTTTAAAAAAAATGGTAGAAAATAAAACAAAAATAGTATCAATACAGGTTGACTAAACACGAATTAAATAAACAATATACATTAATTATGATGACGTTACAACAAATAAATACAATGATGAAATAACGCAACAAAAAAAAACTATTAAAGCAGAGACATTATTAAATTAAATATGTATGCAAGTCTTAAATTAAAAAATAAGACAATAATATAGAAGAAGAAAATAAAAAGTAAAAAAAACACTGAAAATTATTGAGTCAACCCATATGCACATTACCATCCAACATGCAAAAGAACCAGCTATGTCAAAAGAGGACAAAAAGATTCAAAATTAAGACAGAAAAAAATGATATAAACATAATACTCAACAACTACCCGGAATGATACACAAAAAACTAAAAAACTAAGCACATATGACCCACAAAAACTTAACTTCCTGAACCCGCCTCTCTTCGTACAGTCCCACTAAGGTGTGGATTCCGCTTCGCTGACGATATGAGGGTTGGCGTGCATCGAAAGGAAAAATCGTATTACTTGACATCCGCTTGTTTACCGTCACGCAACATCGTCGCGTTTTGTCGCCTATATAAAAATATATAACTCAAGCGACTGATAACCTTCCAAGCTTGCTAATAATTTTGAAGAAGTTTTTTAGACTCTAGTAGATAATGCGAAAATTGAAAAAAAAGAAGAATCTGATACCAGGGAAATGGTAAAGTATTGTGACAAGACAATGTACCAATTCTACAAATACATATAGACATAGAAAACTAAAATGAGCAAAAAAAAATTTTGGTACTTAATATCGAACCGATTCACTATAACCTTTTAAAGCTAGTGTCAAATTGTTCCGCGATTTCTCAACATATGCGAAGAATATCATACGCAAAGAGGAGAATCTGTATCCACAAAGAATTTAAGTAACACGCACGAGATTTTGGATACAATTCATCATTTAGCTCTAATAAAATCCTTCCAAGGCCAGAATGTAGCTAATAATCTTGTTTAGCACCGACAACACTTAGTAACAACTTGAGCGAACTTTGAATGACTCGACACATTAATAGCAACTCCAGCTTCCAATCCTGCCTATAAGCCGGCATATGTGTATTGTCCTAATGTAGAATCAAATCGTTAATCATTTCGAGGTCCAACTCGTTAATCATTTATTTTGATTTTCAAGTCAATACAATTGGATACAACACAACCACCAGCATTTTATTACAACAAGCAATCCAACTTACCACACATTCAAGTTTGCAACATCATCTTAATTGCTTTTTTTCTTTCACGATGATCCTCTGTGCCATTAGATCTCCAAGCGTGCGCCATTTTTGTAGTTTTGGAAGCTTTAACTTGTCCTCGTAATAATAGGTCATGGGTCGACACATTTTTTCCGCGTCAAATTAAATACTTTTTTCTTGATTTTACCGACATTAGAATTGCGTCTGATATAAACACTCATTTTAAACTGACGCAAAAAAATTACAAATTCTTTTTTGCCCATCAGCTTATGTTGTTTTCTAGGATACTGGCCTCTTTAATTACCGAGTATCTGAATTGGTACAAAAAGAAATCGTCGTCGTCGCCGTCGCCACTTCGCAGGAATACCAAATGAAAACGACAGACGAATTAAAAGGCGACAGACGACAAAAAGCGATGGCGAGAGCGAGGCGGCTTCAGGAATACAAGGGTGAGTAATTCATTGGAATCTTAGGTCTAAATTCCTGCGATACGAAATTACTCACCTAGAGGTCTTGCAATTTTTGCACAAATCAGTTCTTCTTTGGAAAAATAAAAATATACCCAGATGACAGCTGGTTTGATACTAACTTTTCCTTTTAGCAATTATGTTTAATTGTGTCACTTTTTTGACAGAGAGTCAACTTTATTTACCCGGAATATGTACATAGTAGTTAAGGTAGAATCATAACCAATTAAGGTATAGAGCATCCCAAGTAGAATTAACACCAATTGTCTGTGTTTGTATTCTGCGTTGCCGCAGTCATTTCCACCTCAAATTGCGACACTCAAGAATCTCTCTCTACCTTTTTGGAAAAACGAGAAATTAAGCCTTACAAATCTGCAATTTGCTTACAAACAAAAGTGTGGAAGTTATCAGAATTTCTTATATGCCCCATCCTCTTGCAATAATTTGGTGTCTTACATTCAGAAGACAACAAAGGAAGAAAACACAAACAAGTCAACATAAACAAGATCACTCAATTGCAGGGCGCAACAAAATGCCCTCCTACGCGCCTGTGCAAACAAACCTACAGCGCTGTGATCTCACCTCTGAGATGCTCGTTATATTTAATTGATCCTATGCGCTCCAAGACAATTAAAGATTCAATCAATCTTCAACGGGCCTGTACGAACCGTCGAAACACATATTAAGACTCGTTGAAGCAGAGAGCCAGTCGGAAATTTTTGGGTCAAGTGAGGAGGTGTATCTTTAACCACATTCTACCATTTCCTGTCTATTCATTTTCCTGAAACTCTCACAATCTGCAATTCTGTGACGCAACTCTAAATTCAAATGATATACTCTTAACATACCGAAATGCTGTTTGAAGCCCGGTAACTCATAAGAAGAAGAAAGAAACGGTATATACAAACCCAACGAATCACCAAGCGCCTTATAGAAAGATCCTAAAAATGCGCTTGTGTCCCAACTCAAGGCAAACAAACCACCACCTGGTCAAGACTACGGGGTGGCATTTTATCTAACACAAATTCAGAGAGCAGCTGACATTATCTTTATCACCTACATTAATTCGCTGTCACCTACGATTATGTCGTAAAAGCACTCTCAGTATTAGCTTTAGTCTTGGTGGAAGTGGTGTCCTTGAAGATATTATTACATCAAGTACTACCTGCTAAATTATCATCACATTGCAAAAAAAAAAAAAAAAAGGATTGCCAAAATTCCGAGTCGGTTTCGCA
>PGFW01032381.1:8528-22251 GCA_003123925.1 Haematobia irritans | reverse complement strand
TATTGTTTTCTTTTCTATTTATCGCAATTTTTTTTCCTCTTCCTACAATTACAGATTTTTGAGATATTCCAATTTCTGGACAACAAAAGAAACGGCTATTAAAGCAGCCAACCTAACAATTGACCGGTGAAATAAAAAGTACAAACAAAAAAATAATAATAATAAAATACTTACCTGAAAACCTGCACAAAACAAAAATAAACCAAAAACAAAACAAAAAGAAAAGAAAAATTATTGTGAGAAATAGCATAATTATATCTGTATTGTATATGTGACTTCTATAGGTATGGGGTGTGTGTGTGATTGAAAGAAGAGTGCATAAATAAATATTATTAAGGCAAAGTTTACTAAATAATTAATAAGAATGCAGTTGGAGCGTTGGTGGCACTAGTGGTGACAGCAATAATAACTACGGGTATGTGTTTAATATCCAATTTTGTTTATTAATTGAATAAATATTAAGGATGTACGCTATACTCATATACCTCAATGTGGGTATGGTTTTGGGGGGTATGTGATGATACTGACAGAAAATTAAAACCACAAAGAGATAGGGGCCCATTAAGAAAATAAATTAAATAAATGTTTTGAAAGGCATTGGTGGAAAATTACAAAGAGTCAATTTTTAATATTAAAAAAAATCAATGAATGTTTGGATATTTTAAAAGAATTAAATTAAAAGTAAAGCTAAACTCAAAATAAAAATAAAATTAAAACTAAAATTTAAATTTAAATTAACACCATCATTTGTCTATCTCCTGGGAAAATAATTAAAAAATTAAACACAATTAACCAAATAAAAACAAATATATAATATAAAAATAACAAATATTACTAGCACATTTCCATTTCCAACTCAAATGCAGTTACGAGTTAGTAACTATAGCCACAAGTAGAAATGTAATATCCTAGAAAGTTTTATAATATTATTTACATAGAAAAAAAAATTCACGCAAATTTTTCCAATTCAAATCTTAATATACGAGCTATAGCACCCAATAAGGTTAAATCACAAACCGTTTTGGAATGCAAAAATATAGTTAATATAAAATTGGGATCGGTTTATATGGGAGCTATATATTATTAATGGACTGATAGGAAACCAATTCCCTGCAAATGGCTTGTTGGATTCCCTATACTTAACATCACGTACCAATTTAAACTGATATGGGAAGAATTTTGGCTCTTGCCAAGGTGCCTCCGGAGTCAAAATCTGGGGATCGTTTATATGGGGCCTATATATAACTTATGGACCCGATATCGACCAATCTTTGCCATGGGTGTTTTGAGGCCATATATTAACATCAAACGTACCAATTTCAACTGAATCAGATGAATTTTTGGTCTTCTCAAGAGGCCTCCGGAGGTCAAATCTGGTGAAATCCCGTTATATCGGGGCCCTAATATATAATGTATGGACGCGCATATGGAGCGCGAATTTTTGCATGGTTGTTTAGAGGCCTAATGCTAACACGCATGTATACAAATTTTCAGCCCGGATTGGATGATAATTTGCTTCTCTTAGAGGCTATCCGCAAGCCAAAATAGGGAATGTTGCTTATAAACAACCTTCTTGGCTTTCTTCTCTAGAAGAAAGAAAGGACAAAAGTGGTGGATAACGTCAGATGATGTGGCGCAGCAAGTCAGGGGATAAATTCCCATTCACAATCAAGAGATTATTATACAGAGAGGCTCTCCGGATGACTGAGAAATGGGCGAAAGTAATGGTCTTGGTGTAAATCCAGCAAGCAGAATGAGTCATGTACTGCAAAGATCGCAAAAACTCCCAACGGTTTGGCCATTTCCTTATAGGAGGGTACTGAAATTCCTTTGTGAAAGTGTGCAAAATACGCTTACTTTTGGACAGGAAGCTGAACTTTTCAGGCTTAATATTGAAGAGAGGGCGAGCAAAGCACGGTAAGCTTTGTAACTCGTGCAGAAAGGCAATAGAAAAAGCTGGACTAAACAACATAAAAAAATTGTGCATTGGCGTATACAATGCCAGTGGTTAGACTATAATGCTTATATGGTGTTGTAGTCTGGTGGCGCGGCAGCTTCAGAAACGCGATTCTCGTTTAGATAAAGTTCAGCGTATGGGCGAGCCTTATGTTATCTCAGGCGCATTTAGTAAGCATTGGAAAGACTCCTTAATGTCATGCTAACAATCTAAATGCCTTTAGCTACATTTTGCCAACAGCTCCAGCCTGCAACAACGGCTTGTGCGTTGCGCGAGCTATCGCTGGTGGTCGGCAAAAAATGTAACCGTCAATAGATCGGTTCCTCACAAGTAGATGCCAGAATGTGCCTAACGTAGTAGAGTACTAGACACCCTGGCAGAACCACTTTTCGACAAAAGTTGAAACTCTAAAATATCCCAACAGTGAGGCGTGGTGTATCACAGACCGCCCGGGGAATAAAATATATAATAGATTTCTATACTGATGGCTTCCAACTTGAATGGACAAGTGGGGTGTCGGAGTAAGTATTCTAAAGATCTGGAATTCGAATAGCTGAAAAGATTAACTAATTCTGTAGTGTTTTTCAAGCGCTGAAATATTGCAATAAGAAGGTGGTGAATTGGCTGAGAAGTTATGTTTCCAACAAAATATTGCATTAATATATACTCAGTATAGCAAACCCTCGCCAATAAAACTCCTTGGGACTCCTGTGTTCCTCTAACTCAAAAGACGGCCATAGACTGCGCAAATCTCTACACGAGATGGCTGAGCAGTACAATATTCACCTAATATGGTTGTAGACAGATGTGTTAGCAAGGCTTAGGCAACTACGCTTATCATATTCGAGCGGGGAACTAGAATTGTTTGGTAATGCGGCTCTGGCCACCTGCAAGTCTTACTGGCGGTGAAGAAGGCTGTTATGAATGGCCAATATTACGATGGGAAAATTGCAAGGGTTGTAACACGACACCCAAGCAATATGGCCCCATTTAAAACTTAAACACCGCCCAATAGATGATGCCTAGTGTTCTTCACAAGCGGTCAGATAGCTACTCCTAATATCTGCTATAACGGGTCGCTGCCTGATAGGCGAATTTGCAAAAACTATACGGTGCGAAGTATAATGACTATTGGTATAAGCTGTCATGACGTGGACGAAAAGGAATCAATTAAACACCTCTTGTGTGAGTGTCCTGCTTTTTTGTCGTAAGGCGTAAGCGAATTTTTAGGAGGGCATATAGCTTTAGATTATAGGACTGAAGCCTGGAAAAGCGTTAACTTAAGCAGTTTTGGTTATGATTTTTGGAGCAATCTGGTTTGGTTTCCACAAAAAGTAAATAATAGAGAGGAAGGTTCAAGTGGTTAAGTACTAGAAAGTGGCCCATGATGTAATAGGGTTAATTTTAGTTTATAATGTGGTATCACATATGGACTGAATAGTCTAAGTGAGCTTAAATTTAAATCGGGCTGCCATTTAAACCTAACCTATCCTACGGCTAGACTCCATAACCGGTGCAATGTGTGTTATCGGCTTTGGGGGGTATGTGATGATACTGACAGAAAATTACAAACCACAAAGTGAAATAGGGCCCATTTTTTAAGAACAATAAATTAATAAAATTGTTTTGCGAAAAGGCATTGGTGGAAAATTACAAAGAGTCCATTTTTTGAATATTAAAAAAAATCATGAATGTTTGGATATTTTAAAAAAGAATTAAATTAAAAGTAAAGCTAAACTCAAAATAAAATAAACATTAAACTAAAATTTAATTACACCATCATTTGTACTATCTCCTGGGAAAATAATTTAAAAAAAATTAAATAAGCACAATTAACGTAAATAAAAACAAATATAATAATATAAAAATAACAAATATGACTAAGCAGCAGTTCTCCAACTTCAAATGCAGTTTACGAAGTTTAGTAACTATAGCCAAAGAGCCAAAAGGGAAATGTAATATTCCTAGAAATCTTTCTAATATTATTTACACAGAAAAAAATGTCCACGATTTTTTTTCCAAATTAAAGTCTTAATATACGAGCTATAGCATCCAATACGGTTAATCAAAACGAAACGAGTTTTGGAATGCAAAAATAATAATTAATTCCTACTCCGAGTATGGCTTCATTTGAATCATCTGGTACCTGTTTCACTGTGGGTGGATGGAAACGAGCATGTGAATGGCTAGCGAATTAAAGCCAAGAAAGCTGAGGAAGTAACTTGGGAATAACTCCAAGCCTTTGGGGCTAACCCGGTCCGCGTTAAGAAGTGTGGGCAAAACAGCAACATGTAGAGCTGTTGGAACCAGTGGATATAGTCGGAAGGATGACGATAGGTCCATATGGGGAGATCGCGATGGAGATAAAACAAGAGAACTACCTGGAAGGAGAGTAGGAGTACTGATCAGTAAGGACTATTGGAATCAATCAACGGGACCTTGGACCTCAGGGCCTTTGCACGCGAATAGCTTCATGCAGGACATGTGCAGAGGACGAAAAGACACTTGAACATTATCTGCTGTCACTGCCCGGCATTTACAAGATATCAGGTTCCCAACATTTGGGAGTCTTCGACAGTTCCAAATTTATTAAACCGATTGGAAACAAATTAAGGAATTCGTCCGAAAGCACAGAATTCTTAAATAGGCATGGGTTATAATTATAGAACTAGAGCGCACAAACAAGCCGATTCTGGCTTAGGTGTATGTCTATATGAACATGAGAATTGGAGAATCCGAACTGCCTCTCTTCAACCTAACCTAACCTAACCTAAAGTCTTAATAAAGTTTAAAAAAAATTCAATTTAAAAATTTTATTGGATTCAACACATTTTTTAATTGAATCAAAATCAATCACAAAAATTAAATAGTAATCAAAAAATTTGTTAATTGGATCAATTAAATTTCGTGATTGAATCAGAAAAAAAAAATTCAAATTCATATTTTATTGATTCAACACAATTTTTTCTTCCCAATCAAAAAATCAATCACAAAATTAATAGTAATCAAAAATTTGTTATTGGATCATATATTTCGGCGATTGAATCAGAAAAAATCTTTTGTGTGTTATTACTTGATTTTTGTGTGGTTTCTTTTGGAAAATTTGCAAATTTTCTCAATAAAACATTATAGATATATATATTAATATATATATTATATATATATATATATATACATACTATATATATATATACTTATTATATAAATATACAATATATATATATATATATATATATTATATTATAATATATATTATATATATATATTATATACTATATATAATATATATATATATATATTATATTTTTTCTGTATTACAACATGACCTTATAAAATCTGTAGAAAATAAAAATTCAAAGTGAAATAAAATTTAAATAAAAAATAATTGTTATTATTAAAAATGCCTATGCATATTTCGATAATAATGTAATAGAAAAGAAATATAAATGCAAAGTTAAGTTAAAACTTAAATTTAAATAATAATTAAAATTTATTTCAAGAATTTAAATTAAAGATTAAATAAACTTTAATTAAAAATATTAAAAAATTGAGTACATAAAAAAAAATTAAATTAATTTCTATTGCGTAAAAAAAATTTCAACGAATGTTTGAAACTAATTTTATAAAATTAAATTAAAATTAAAATGATAATTAAAATGAAAACTAAAATTACAACTTAAATTAAAATGAATATAAAAATAATTACACTAGTTTACACTCAAAATGTACACTTGATGAAAATCAACTTTTCTTATATATTTTGAGCTGCTGAATTCGGAAAAAAACAATGTTTAAAAATTTTTTATGGAATCAGTTTCTTGAGAATATCCGCGTTATTTTTAAATTTTCGCTCTTTTTTTAACTAAACACAATATATCTCGAGTTAGAAATGTCGCGATTATAAATGTTGCTTGATACTTAAATGAAAGGTTAATAGATGACGATAATCGTGCGTATATTGGTAATTGATTAGTGGTTCAAAAAATATCAATGCAGAAACGAGAGTCAAAATTTAAAAAAAATCGTATTTTACATATGAAGCCTTTTCGCGGCCAAGATAAACATAAACGCAAATTATAAAAAAAATGGTTTATACGTTTGTATAGTCGTATTAGACAATATTCTAACGTAAGTAATAGACCACTAGAAGAAAACGACCGAAAAATGACAAAGTTATAAAGTAATTGAGCGAACAATCCGATGGCAAATCATGCAAATATGAAGCAATCCCACCCAAAATTTCTCTCGGGCCACAGAGAAATGCATTTTTGTGTGGGTGAGTGGCTCAATGCATTTGATGATTTCACATCAAATTCCAATTTGCTTTATATACTTTGTCTATTTTTCGTCGTTTTCTTTCTGTTGGCTCTTATTACTTACGTTAGAGTAATCGCCTATAATTTTTAAAAATTTTTTTTTTAAAAAATTTTTTCGTATTCAGTCAGCTCAAAATAACTAAGAAAAGTTGAATTTTCATTCAAGTGTACATGTTTTTTTTTTGTAAACTAGTGTTATTAGGGAAAAAAATAGAAATTAAATCTAGAAAGAAAAATAAATATTTGTATTATTGTTAAAAAAAAAATTTCGATTAACGTTTGGATAATAGTGGTAAATAGAAAAAACTTTAAGTAATTTAAAAATATACTAAAATAAATAGCAAAAATAAAATAAGATCTGAAAATAAATTTTATTTTTATTATTTATTTTTTAATATCATTATTAAAAAAAAAATAAATTTTTAATTTATTGATTATAAAATGTCAAAATGAATGTTTGGATAATAAACCCAGCAAAAAAAAAGCGTGCCACAAGTAATGAAAAATTTCTTTTTGGATCCGGAAGTGGTGCAAAATTGAACGCAGAAGCGATGAATTTAACATGGGGCTTGTCATATGGACGGAAGTCCTCCATTTCAACAGCCGTTGCAACTGAATGTGCATCACTTCTTTTAGGTGTGGATTCTGAAATTCAATGCTTTGGGATGTAAATTTAAAAACATTCTGTGATATTTTAAGCAAAATAAATAAATTTTTATAATTTTTTCAATGATTCTAACGCTTGTCGGAAATGTTTGACTCAGAACAATATTTTTCAAAAATTCACATTTTTTAAGATTGAATTTAGGCATTTTTGTCGACAAAAATTTAAATGATTTATGTACCATTTTATGAAATTCCTACTCTGTTTTTTTAACGTATTTGAAAACAAAAAAAAGTTAAAATTAAATCCATCTTAAAAGTAATGAAAAAAAACATGTTATAAAAAATTTAATTAAAAGGCAACTTCTTGGGTGTTAAAATAATAGAACATCATTGGGAGTGCATCTTCTGGAGAGTGCTTTAAAAGTTTGTGCATTTGGAAGAACTTCCAAAATTTTTTTTACTGGGATATAATAGAATTTTAAAAATAAAAGTAATGTTAAAAAGAGTTGAAACTAAAATAAATAAATAATAGTAAATGTTATTGCAATAAAATAAAGTTAAAATATAAATAGAAAATTTAAATTCAATTTAAAATTGAGACAAAAAATCAAAAATTAGAATTAAAAATTAAATTTCTACATCTGCGTACACACAAAAATTTTTTTTTCTATTCAATCATCGAAATTAATTTTATCCAATTAATTTTTTAATTGAAATGTTCTTCAATCACGAAAATGATAGTATCAATCAAGTTTATAATTGGCATAGAAAAAATTCTTGATATAAAAAAGTTAATTGATTTCATTACAAATTTCAATTAAAAGTTTTTAATTGATTCAATTAAAAACTTAATTGAGTGTGATTGGCAAAAACTCAATTAATTTAGATAATTAACAAAGTAACTATTTTCAATTACAATTTCTGAATTGGCTAGAAATTTTTAGTTGATTAACAATTCATTGTTTGAAAAAAAAAAAAATTAATCAAAAATTTAATCACTTTTATAACTGACGTTAGTCTTCCGAATTTGATTAAAAGTTAATTGTATCAATTAACTTTTTAATTAAAAATTTTTAAAATTTTCAATGCATTGACTAAATAACTTAATGTTTCTATCTTGAAAATTAAAAAGTTTAAATTGTACCAAATTAATTTATTAATTTGAAAAAAATTTCAGTTCAAATTAACTTTTAATTGGAAATATTTTGGTGAATATTTTTTCAGTGTAAAGAAAAATTTAACGAATGTGTCAATAATACATTTAATAGAATCAAAATTAAAAAGTAAAATGGAATTAAAATTAAAAACTAAACAAGGTATTAGAACAATAAAAAAATTGAATATAATTTTTATCATTTAAACTAGAATATTAAGTTTTAATATATTTAATTTATTTGATTTAAAAATTTTCCATTAATGTTTGGATAATATTGTAATAGAAATAAATTTAAAATAACTTTAAAATATATTTAAAGTATAAAATAACCAACCAAATAAAATAAAACTAATATAATTGACAAAAACTAAAATTAAAACAAACTAAAAATTAGAATAAAGTAAATAAAAATAATACTTTAGTGTAACATTGCCCAACTAGCCTCTCCAATGCCTTCGCACTGAGGCATATATTATATTGTAAACTATATGAAAAATTTTGTTAATAATAATAAAAAAAAAAAGTAAAGTAAAAAACGATTAATAAGAAAATTTTAGAAAGAAATTATTTTTTATATACTTTTAAATATTTCAATTAACGTTTTGGATAGTTATTGTAATATAGGCTAAAATTTAAAGTAAAGTTAAAAAGTTTAAAAGTTAAAAAACTATTACAAAACATTTATCTTACAATAGAATAAAATTTAATATGTAAACAAATAATTAAATTAAATTTGAAACTAAAGTAAAATTAAAAACAAGAATATAAAATTAAACAAGTTTTTACTAGCTTAAAAAAATATTTTAAAAGAATGGTTGAATAATGTTTTATAATAAATAATATTTAAATTAATAGTTAAAATTAGAATTAAGTAAAAACCCAAATAGTTTTAATTAAATTTTATAAATGTTTAATTAATTTAAAAATACATATATCTAATACTAAAATTCAAATATAAAAAAAATTTTAAATTGAAGAACTAAAATTAAATAAATTCCTATTACCTACAAATAACAGGTGAATGTAATACATCAATGAATGTATGTAATAATAATTTAATTGTATAAAATTAAAATGTGGAATCAAAAAATCAATAAAAATTATAATAAAAATAAAAATTATACACAATTTAATATATAAATAAAATAAAATTATAAAATATATAAAATTTGAGTTAAGATTAATATAAAAAAATTGATAGTAATTAAATTAATTAAATTAAAGTAGTTAAATTCTCCATGATATTAAGAAGCTGTTGTTTTACTGTTTGATTTTTTTAATATAGGCAACTAATCAAAAAATATTTTTTTCGAAATTCTGAGCATTTAGTTCTTGTGTTTAATTGTTTTCAAATAATTTTTTTATGGTAATTTCCATGCATCTTCAATTTTCGATTTTCTTTAAAAGGCCTTATGTTATTCTCATATTTTCTTGTCTTAACTAAAATAACAACAACAACAACAAATTGAGATACATTTCCACTGCTACATCATATCAAGACATGCATAGAACCCTAGAAAACACTTTATTTTGTGGCACTGTCAAGCCGCCAAATCAAAAGCAAGCCAACATCACTCAAAGCTAAAAAGTTCAAGCAGAATTTTTTCAAGAAGTTGTAACGAAATTAAAAAAATGCCCGCATACAAATGCAAACTGATTGCAACACAAACACAGGCTACTGCAAGCAACACTCACACATATGCTTTGGCAGACAGTTGAAATAAAAAAAGAAGAAAAATGGAAAATTGTAAAAATAAACATTGACCAAAAATGATTCATGATTCAATACACATTGTAGTTCGATACTGAAGGCAATCTATTTGGTGTTCATATGAGAATTTTACAATTCTCATGTTTGGTATTCTTCAGGTTATCGTTGAACAAAGTTTTTTGGAGGAAATTTTGTATTTTGTAGAACTGTTTTTTGGAAGAGTTAAAGATATTTCAAGAAAAACCCTTGCCAACAATCCAAAAGCAATATTGGTAAACAATGGAAGTTTAAGGTTTGGCATATTTAGGTCAATTGGGAAAGAATATGATTTTTGGAAAGCTCAAAACGTAGGAATATAGCAAGTAGAGCTAAATAAAAGCCACATCTTAGTTATTGGGTCTAAGACGAGAATAAAAAACGATTTTCTAGACTTTATTAATTGGCAAATATGGATAGCTTCTTGGTATTTAAATGGTTTAAAACTTGAGGTAAAATAGATCAATTTTATTTTTCAATGTCAAATGAGCTTCAACATTTGGATCGATGTCTTCCGTAAGAAGTATGTACACATTAAAAACATATTTTGACCATAATTTTTATTTCTTCAATAGAAAATTGTGTAAAGTTTTATTTCTATAGAAAAGTTTGTCACATTTTATTGTTATAGAAAATTTTTTGTGAAAATTTTATTTCTATAGAAAATTTGTCAAAATTTATTCCTAACGGAAAATATAATCAAATTTATTTCTATAGAAAAATTTTGTCCAACCTTTTATTTGCTTGGAAAAATTTAATCAAAAATTTTATTTCTATGGAAAAATTTTGTCAAAAAAAGTTTATTTTTAAAAGGAAATTTCTCACATTTTATTTCTATGAAAATTTTGCGTCAAAATTTTATTTCCATTTTTACAGAAAAATTTTATTTTTTATAGTAGCATTTTTGTCCAAATTTTATTTTTATAGAAAAATTGTCAAAATTTTTATTTTCTAAAGGAAGATTTTGTTCGCAATTTTGTCGAAAATTTAATCTTCCTAATGAAAAATTTGTCAAAAATTTTATTACTATAGACAAATTTTTGTAAATCATTTAATTTCTATAGAAAATTTTGTCAAAAGTTTATTTTTTAAAGGAAATTTTTCTTTTCAAAATTTTATTTCTATAGAAAATTTTTGTCAAAATTTATTTCTATTGTTCAGAAAAATTTATGTTTATAGAAAATTTTTGTTTCTAATAGAAGAGTTTGTTCCAATTTTGTCAAATTTGAATTTTCTACACGAAAGTTTTCTAACAATTTTATTTCTATGAAAATTTTGTCAAAATTTTATTTCTATAGAAAATTTTATTCTGCTAAGAAATTCTGTCAAAAAATTTTATTTCTATAGAAAATTTTGAACAAAATTTTATTTTTTCTACAAAATTTTGGCAAAATTTTTATTTCTATAGAAATTGGATGTCAAAATTTTTATTTCATAGATTTGTCAAAATTTTATTTCATATAGCAAAATGTTGGCCAAAATTTTATTTCTATAGAAAATTTGTCAAAATTTTTAATTTCTATAGGAAAATTTTGTCAAAATTTTATTTCTATAGAAAATTTTGTCAAAATGTTATTTTCTATGAAAATTTTGTCAAACATTCTTATTTCTATAGAAATTTTGTCAAAAATTTATTTTTTTATAGGAATATTTGCAAAATTTTACTTCTATAGAAAATTTTGTCAAAATTTTATTCCTATGAAAATTTAATCAAATTTTATTTCTATAGACAATTTTGTGAAAATGTGTATTTTCTATAGAAAATTTTGTCAAAATTTTATTTCTATAGAAAATTTTGTCATAACTTTTATTTCTATAGAATATTTTGTCAAAATTTTTATTCCATAGAAAATTTTGTCAAAATTTTTATTTCTGCATTGTTTGTTGTTTTTTATTGCAGCTTAAAACAACCATATATTTGACTAAACTACAAAGTGTAGCTATAACCAACAGAGGAAAAAGAATGTTTGCCAAATTTATTTGGGCAAAGCCTATAGACTGCAAGATGGTTGGATGGAGCACGTTTCGTTGTCAAAATTTTTATTGGCCATAGAATTTTGTCAAAATTTTATTTCTATAGAAAATTTTGTCAAAATTTTATTTCTATAGAAAATTTTGATAAAATTTTATTTCTATAGAAAATTTTGTCAAAATTTTATTTCTATAGAAAATTTTGTCAAAAATTTATTTCTATAGAAAATTTTATCAAAATTTTTTTTCTAGGAAAATTTTCAAAATTTTATTTCTATAGAAATTTTTGTGTAAAATTTATTTCTATAGAAAATTTTGTCAAAATTTTATTTCTAGGAAAATTTAATCAAAATTTATTTCCTATAGAAATTTTGTTCAAAAGTTTATTTTTAAAGGAAATTTTCTCACAATTTATTTCTAATAGAATTTTGTCAAAATTTTTATTTCCATTTGTAAGAAAATTTTATTTTTATAGAAAATGTTTGTTCAATTTTGTCAAAATTTTAATATCTACAGAAAGATTTCTAACTAATTTTATTTCTATAGAAAATGTTGTCAATATTCTTATTTCTATAAGTAAGTTTTCTAAAAAATTTTTATTTCTATAAGAAAATTTTGTCTAAACTTTAATTTATATGGAAAATTTAAATCCAAAATTTTATTTCTATAGGAAATTTTCTTTTAAAACATTCTTATTTCTATAGAAATTTTGTAAATAAATTTTATTTCTATCAGAAAATTGTTGTCAAATGTTATTTCTATAGAAAATTTTGTTCAAAATTTTATTTCTATAGAAAATTTTCGTCAAACATTTTATTTCTATAGAAAAATTTTGTCAAAATGTTATTTCTGGGCATTGTCTGTTGTTTTTTGTTGCAGCTTAAAACCATATATTGACTAATCTACAAGTGTAGCTTAACCAACAGAAGGAAAAGAATGTTTGTCAAATTTTAGTTGGGGCAAGGGGGGCCCTTAGACTACAAGATGGTTTGGATGGACGACGTTTCGCTTACCACAAATTCCTCATCAGCATCCTCTTAATTGCAGCAAAACTATCAAACCGGAATTATCGAAATAAATTCAGGCAAAAATTTTGTTGGGTTTAATAAAACTGCTGAACCAACAATAACAAAACAAAAAGAATTTTATTTCAATAGAAATGTAAGTCAAAATTTTATTTCAATGAATAAACCTTGAATATATGAGGGAAAAAATGCAAAAATGTAACTTCGGTGGCGTGCTTGGTATTCATAAAATTCTAGGTATTTATAATAGGAAATAACTTTTGTTTAGCAATTTAATTTAAATTCCTTGCAGCATGTGCGACGATGTGCGACACACGCTCCCGGACGGACGGATTCAATTAGTCATTTATTTATGCTTTATTTGCATTATTTTTTTGTGATTTTTTGTTTTTAATCATCTGCTTCGATTTGCAAATTTTTTGTAAATGACTGTGACGAGGAAATGCTCATAAAGACCTGTCAATGCCTTTTAGCATTGTATGGCATTTGGTTTGTGTTCTGGTTTCCCCATGAGTGATTCCAAAATTGAAAAAAATGTACGCTTCGTTGCGTCTCCCAAACAGCAGCATCAGTTGGTGGACTAGTCACACACACAAACAAAGCTGGGAGGTGTAAGACGAAATGAAGTGTTAGAAATATTTGAAATCATATTGATGACTGTTATATGAGGTGTCTTTGTTCTAAAGGCAAATGGCAAAGATAGCCCCATAGCCCCATACCGGTAAATGCCAATGTCGATTATGGACCATTGTTATACAAACCCAAAGACATAGATGGCATATCTTGATATCTTCATTTTGTTCTAAGCTAAATCGACTGAAATAATATTTCGATAATGGAAAATCTAAATTCAAATCTATGGTAGGAATATAAATCAATTGACGGTCATTGAAATCGAGAAGATATAGTTCAACTTAGGTCACTATGAAATCAAGGCATCGATAT
>PGFW01032377.1:10030-22453 GCA_003123925.1 Haematobia irritans | reverse complement strand
TGCAGTATACTCATGAATTCCAGCTAAAACTGCCTCTATTGGTGTCAAATCTAGAGGACTCCTCGGCTATAAAAGGCAAGGTCCCCTTGTCATTGAAGCTTTAACAGGGAATCGGACAGCCACCAGTGATAGAGAGAAGTTCGACGCAATGTGGTATCACAATGCGACTGATAATATGTCTAAGTGAGCCGATACGATTGGCGGCCTGCCAGCCTAACCTAGAAGATCCCTTCTGTAAACGCTTAAGGTGAGGTGCATCTTCGCTCACAATGTCTCTGTCGCGGAGATAACTTCCTTCAATATTTTCATAAAGCCGCAGCCGCCGCATAATAGGAGGTTCTCCTTCATAACGATGGATCTCGTGCTCTAGAAGGATAAAACCTCTAATATTCAGGCAGGCTGAACAGGCATTTATGAAAATATATGAAGGAAGTTATCTCCCACAGCAAGACATTGTGCAGCCGAAAGATCACCTCACTTAAGCCTTAACAGAAGGATCTTCATAGCTTAGGTAGCAGCCCCACTGTATCAGCTCACTTAGACTTAGTTCAGTCCATTGTGATGCCACATTAGGGCTGAACTTCTTCTTATCACTGAGTGCTGTCCGATTCCATGTTAAGCTCAATGACAAACGGTGACCTCCTTTTATAGCGAGGGATCCTCTAGATTTGACACCATCACCAGCAGTCTAGCTGGCCATTCCATGAGTATACCTTGCAAGAAGAGAATTCCATGGCACGACGAGGGTAGTTTTGGCCTCAACTAAGATTAGCCAACTAAAAATAGAGGTAGATCTTCACACTCGCACACTGACATTTGGTTGCCCCTCCGCGGCAGAACAGTCCATCGTCGTCATTAATATTACACAAGAGGATCATCAAATATCAATCAGAGTACACGCAAATCTGACAGGCATTTCTGATATTTCAGAAAGAGAATATCCCGCGTGTTTGCGCTCAACTAGATCAGGACTTAACCCCCCAGATCAACTCTGGAAACGCATTTCACCATTAGCGAAAGAGTTGGTTGGGACTTTGAAACCACACACTGTTATCAATCACAATAAGGATCCACCATGTGTAATGATAGCATACTCCGTCTTGAAATACAAATGGTCGAGGCGTTCAATCCCAGTATCGAGCCACAACACCAAAAAGTTACATCAGCGAATGGCATTACCCCTCTCAGTAAAGCTGGTGATATTTCTGAGTACTTCAAAGCTTACTCTAAATGAATTCATCGTGTGTGCAACACAACTCGGACTCGCGGTATAAAAATGAGGGGTCCCTTACATTGAGCTAAACATAGATATGGGACTGCACACGATAGAAGTCAGTAACTAGTATCACAATGAGCTGAAAGCTAAGCTGAGCATTAAAGATAAACCGGCGCCAATATAACCTTAAATAATCTACAATAAAAACTTAAGACGTTAACAGCTGAGACCTCTCAAATATAAAATTATTTAGCGGCATCAAGCATTCTGCTTTGCCAGTGTGACATTTAAATTTCTTACAAAGTATAGGATTCGTTTAAGCCATTGGTTGCTATTAAGGCCTGATATGCTGTTCATAATCGCCCCTTCTTATTATGAACACTAAAAATTATCTCCTCTATCTCTCTATTAAAAATTTCTAGATCTCTTTTGAATACCCCTTAACCAATATTTCTGTAATGGATCCCTATACTTGACCATAGTAATAATGGATTATTATGGTAATTTATTATGCGGCAAAATTAAACAGTTGCTAAAAATAGGAAATTAGGATTCACCCTATAAATTAACCCTTGACTTTCGGCTTCTTAATTTTTCGTTATGGATTCCCGAGAGCTATGACCATGAAGGACATGAAATAAAATATCCATAAGTTCAATCAATGAAATTATGACCAAAAGGACATAGGATACATTGTAAATCCGATGCGTATGCTATTATGGACGATCCAGTATTACAAAATTCAAAAACCCCTAACTAATAGGCATTGTATTTCGGAGGAGGGTGTTGGGGAGGGGGTGGCCGAAGTGTTTTGTATTTGATAGAGCGTGTCGAACAAATCAATTGCAATGGTCGATTGATGTTGATGATTGATGCTGCAATAATGGGTCCTGTGCTATGCGTTGTTTCCGCTGCAAGAGATGAATAGGTCAGAGTATCCATGAATGACAGTTTTTGGGCGTAAATGAAATGGGCGTATTGAGGCCATTAGATAAGTGCTGTGCAGGTGTGGTTCTATTGACTCTAACATGGCATTCAATGAGTTTTTTTGAAAAAGGATCCTTTTACTCTTTCAATTGCCGGCTATCTCATAAACGTTATCCTTTTGTTTGCGTACAATGACCTATGCTGATAGAAAATGATGATTGGTATATTGGAATTGAATTTTGATTTAACGAAAAGTATCCGAATTTATGATCATGATCAGCAACACTCTGGAAATGTGAATTTAATATCGTCAGGTAAATGGGAACATGATATGGCATTTTCCTACCCTCGCCTTAGCAACATATTCATGTCGCTTTTTCAAAACATGAATAGTTATGTGTTTGCCCAACGCCATCATCATACAACTGGAACTTGTCAATAACAATCACATCGAGCCTTGTGACAATACCGGAAACGTGAATGTAATGTAGTCCTTGTTTTTTAGCTTCTCTCGATGGGAAGAGAAGGGTTGAAATGTTTTTTTGGGAAAATGCCAATAGAAAATCTCAATAACATTACATATCACATTGGTGTGTTTTGTATGCAGGGAAATGAAAAACAAATCTTGATTAGAGAGACTGAGAGACATTTTGTTGCGTACATTGATGTTGGACATTCGTTTATGCATTTTTCCCCTATTCCAAAAATTGGCCCATATGAGCTGATATGGTTCAATATAATCGCATTTTCATGAGGAAATTGAGCACAAATATATCATGAAATTAAAAAAAGGCTACGGATATTATAAAAACAAGTATTCTTGTTTTAGCCAAAAAACAATAATGGGAGGAAAATTCTAAAGACGATCTAAGGGGAGTGAAAAACAATTTAATAAAGTCTAAGCACATCATGGTCACACTAGGCCCAAATATTGACCAAAATGGTGTCAAACATTTTCCAGAATCCGATCCATTCCAAATATCTGCGATACGTTTGTTGAAAAATAATCCTTTTACCATGATGTTATAGTCCAATATGAGCTAAAAAAATGTCCGCTGGTTGGCTGTGACGACGATTATTTTTTGATTCTGTCAAATACGCCCAGTGTGGGAGCCACCGTGGTGGTGCAGATGGATAGCAATGCCCGCCTTGCATACACAGTCGTGGCGTTCGATTCCTGCTACGACCAAAACCAAAAAGTTTTCAGCGGGGATTATCCCACCGTCAGGGTGGGCGCAACGAAATTGATTACATTTTTGGCGGGCGCCAATTTCAAATTGGAGGTGGGAAGCTCTGCACTAGAATGTGGAAAAGCTGTTCGCGACTCGGCTAGTAAAAAGGAGGTCCCTTGTCATTTGAGACATTAAACAGAAACGCGGCAGCACTCAGCTGATTAAGGGAGAGTTCACCACTGTGGATATCACAATAGGACTGAAATAGTCTAAGAGCCAGCCTGATACATCGGCCGTTGCCACATAACCTAACCTAACGCTTGGCAAGTGTACCAATAGCCCATAACTCAACAAATGTTTTTTTAATTTTCTGACTAATTGCTTCTTCCCCCCATATATTTGTCACATCCCCGTGTCTTATTTTAAATTCTCGAGATTTTTTCTGACATTACAAACAATGCAGAAGAAATTTTTCGATTGTAAAAATTCTTTTTTAAAATTTGTAACTTTCGACCAGACGATGAATCGAACGCAGACCCATTAGAGTTTGTAAGCAAACAACACGTACGAGCCCATGTAGCTGCTATTGTCATCACACAGATAAATTAATCACTACGAGTATAGCTACACGCATAGTTTTGGGCGCTTCACAAGCGATATAGAGAAATTTTATTTAAATAAAACATAGACTTTAGTTTTCCACTTTCTTACAAGCGATGCACCGAATACAACTTTTAGTAACAAAAATAATTTAATTTTACATATATTCCAAAAAATATCCCATGCTTTAAAAGGTTCGGCGTTACATACTACTATATTTTATTTTTTCTGCGAAACCTTTCAATGTGTCTTTTTTAAAATATAACGTCAGAAAACGAACCGTGCTTCATATCAATTAATTTTCATTGCCAAAATAAAAATTTTGAATTAAAACTTTTTTAGGTGGCAGAAAAAATTTTGACAATTTTGTAAGAATTCAAAGAACTGTTATACAAAAGAACAGACGTTTGACTGATTACTCGTTTTTCCAAATTTTTATCGTTTTTCAGTAATCACAGATTCCTGTTTCGTCTGCAATTCCAGTTCATTATCGTAGGACTATCCGATCTATGTTTTTATATAGTCCCCATATAAATCGACCCCCCGTGTTATGGTCTCTTGAGCATCAAGACCACATGAAATTTTTAGTCCCATCTGCCTCAATATGGAAATCAAGAAGGTATTTTAGTCCGTACATAGGTCTTGTAGTTATGTTTGGTTTATTCCCCACCTCCCAAGTTATCTTCTTGCGTTCTTGTACGCCTCAATTTTTAGCCGGATTTTGGTCTGAAAAGGAAAATTAGAGGTGATTTAGAGACCTGCTGTCGATAATATTTATTTCTTTCGGGCTAGTGTTGTTGGTGTAGCGCCCCCATATATATCTCCCGAGTTTGATTAATGAGTTCTCAGTCTCCGCCAATTTTATCAGAGATATTTTAGGTTTCACAAATAGGCTGTACCGACTATCGTGTCTATCGCCGACTAAGCTAACTTAAGTCTGATAGCCTCGAAAAGCGTTAGAGGTCCGCTTTTCTTGAAATCTGTCATATATTTTTGTTTTAATTTCAGGAAAAACATTGTTAAGTTCATCACGCAGATGGAAATTCAACGATGTCCGTCTGTAGCCCCATACATAATTCGAAACCCCGATTGGTCGGTCTGTGCACACGGTTCCACTCGCAGCCACCTAACAACAATTAAGAGTAAAATTTCTATTTCCTTTAGAAAACTTTTTCAAATTATATTTCTATAGTAAAATTTTGTCAAAATTATTTCTATAGAAATTCTGTCAACCAATTTTATTCTCTATAGAAAATTTTGTCAAAATTTTTATTTCTAAGAAAATTTGTCAACATTTTATTCTATGGAAATAATTTTGTCAAAATTTTACCTCTTCTAGTAGAAAATTTTGTCAGAATTTTAATTTCTATAGACAGTTTTTAGCAAAATTTTATTTGCCAAATTTTAATTCTTATTAAGAAAATTTTGTCAAAATCTTATTTCCAATAGAAAAATTTTGCTCAGAATGTTATTTCTTAATTAGAAAAATTTGTCAAAATTTATTTCCTATTAGAAAAGTTTGTCAAATTTACATTCTGTCTTTTATTTTTTATTCGTTGTTTTGGTATTGTTGGTCTTTAATCATTGTCGTTTTTTTTTTTTGATATCAGGCTGCAAACCGATTGCATTGACTAAACTACAAGTGTAGGCTTAACGCAACAGAAAATCTAAATTTAGCTATATCTAATAGAAAATTTTGCACAAAAAAATATTTAATAGAAAATTTTGTCAAAGTTTATATTTCTATGGGCATTTTGGGCAAAGTTTCTATTTTCTATAGCAAAAAAATTTTGCAACAATGTTATTTTTATAGAAGAAAAAAGGTTTGTTTCAATTTTATTATAGTAGAAAATTTTGTCACTAATTTTATTTCTATAGAAAAATGTTTAGTCAACATTTTATTTCTACTAGCAAAATTTTCGTGTCAAAATTTATTTCTAAATAGAATTTTTTTTCTTAATTTATTTCTATAGAAAATTTTGTTTCAATTCATATTGTATATAGAATATTTTGTCAAAAATTTATTTCTATCGAAAATTTTCTGTCAAAATTTCATATACGAAAAAATCTTTGTCAAAATTTTATTTCTAAGAAAATTTTGGTCGAAAACCTTTTTATTTTTTCCTATAGAACAATTTGGTCAAATTTTTAATTTGTCTATAGAAAATTTTCGTCAAAATTTTACTTGTCTATAGGAAAATTGTTGTCAAAATTTTATTTCTATTACGAAAATTGCTGCAAAATTTTATTTCTATAAAAAATTTGTCAAAATTTTATTTCTCTAGATAGTCAAAAATTTATTTCTATAAAAATTTTTCAAAATTTTAATTTCTTTAGGAATTTGGCAAAAGTTTTTTTCTTATAGAAAAAATTTTGTCAAAATTTGTTCTATAGAAGAAAATTTGTTGCAAAATCTTTATTTCTATAGAAATTTTGTCAAAATTTTATTTCTCATAGATATCTCTAAGATTTAGTCAAAAATATTCTATAGAAAAATTTTGCTCAAAATTTTTATTATATAGAAAAAGTGTTTTGTCAAAAAATTGGTATTTCTATAAGAAAATTTTGTCAAAATTTTTATTTTTCTTAGGCAAGGTTTGGGCAAAGTTTTATTTTATAGAAAATTTTTGACAAATTTCCTATATGAAATAAGAATTGTGCAAAATTTATTTCTATAGAAAATTTTTTGTCAAAATCTTAATTGCTAATAGTCTAGATAAGTCAAAATTTTATCTATCAGAAAAATTTAGTCAATGTTTTTATTTCTATAGAAAATTTGTGTAAATCCCTTTTAGTTAACAGAACTATGTATCAAATTCTACCCAAAAACATCAAAAATTCTACAAATTTAATCAAACAGTAAAAAAATCTACCATTCTTGGTGAGAATGTCTACAATTTTGCAAACCGTGGGCTTGAGCATCTGACTCTTGCAGTTAATTTTATCAGATTTGAATGAAAATTCATTATATAGAGTTATTTCTTTGGTTTGTAAAGACGGTGTGCCGCAGATGACATTGGAATTGGTTATGTTTTGACATATGGGGGCTATGCGACTCTGACTTTTGGTTTCTGGAAATCGATAGGCATGAAATTCAAAAGATCTAGGGTAGTGTTAGCGTCCACTTATTAGCCGTGTCAAAATGGCTGGTGTATTAGAGGTGTGCGCGTGAGTAATTATTTACCTCACGCACACTGCACGACCAGAAAAAATCATACTGACATAATCACGCCCCGAATTTATGTTTTTTTGTTAGGACTCCGGCAACACTCACGAGAAGAAAATTTGCTATTCCACGCACACTCACGCACGAAAACGTCGGTGACTCAAAAAAAAACCGTGAATCACGAAACAATATCGTGACTCCACGAATAATTTAATTTTAGAATTAATTTATCTTACGAAGTGTCTGAAAACATGAGCCCCATTTTTAAAATCGAGGTAAATTAAACTCTTAACATCTCAGGCTGTCACTAGAATTGTAATTGAGTAACTCTTAAGCGTTTTAATGTTTGGTGAGCAGGAATATTATCCAGTGAAGTGTAATTCGCTTTACTCACGCACACTCACCGAAAGATATTATTTTCCGGACCTCACCGCCACGACATTTTGGCGGTTTTTTTGCTTAATTCACTCTCACGCCACACTCTCGCTGTATGTCAATGAGCGTGACTCACGACTCACACACGAATCACGAAAATTTTCGCGAGCTACGACAATTTTTCGTGTCACGTGCCAAACCTCTAGCGAGTGTATCGGACCAAGTTTTTGGTAAGTGTTCTATATAACCAGTTCTCCAGTTTTTATCCAATTTATTTGAATTTCAAACGGCCCAAAAGTTTTTTTAGCTCACCAAACAAGGTGTCAAGTTTTTCGCGATAGTCTCTATATAGACCGATCTCCGATTTGATTTCTTGACTTCTAGGAATCCGATAATTTAGCCGAATTTGCCTGAAAGTGAAATCTAAATGTGATTATAGACCATAAAACAATTGTAACGGAATATTTATTATTGCTTCATATGGTATTTATTGTTGGACATGGACCTACAAAGACGGAACATATGCAATCTTATATAACTATAATTCCAACGTGAAATTAGAATATTTAAAGCTTTGTAGGATTTGGTTCAATTAATTTCTTTCAATTTACCTTGTCATTTTTTTGGTTTCATCATAAATTCTTTTTTATTTCTTAGCCCAAGATTTCTTTTCAGTAGTTTGTATTAATATCCTCTGTTCTAAATGTGATGTAAAACATTGGGAAATTTCTTTTAAACACTCACAAACATCTCTGTCCGTTGGAGCGTATAGGCAGCAAGTTTGTTTTTTCCTCGTCTTGAACATTAAAACATATTTCCAATTTTCTTTGATAATAGTCAGAAGTCAAGCCAATTCTGCCATAATATTCAGGTTACATGCGAGCGATTCAAATAGATATCTGATACTGTGAAATGTGAAAGCGACTACTCGAACTAACAATTACGAATTATCTTGTTCGACTAATCACTGTATGATATTTGCTCTCTCCTCTTCAAATAGAAGAATAAATTGACCCACCGTGAGAAACAAAAAAAAAAACAGCAAGCGAATGACGCACGTTGAGAAATGTAAATTAAATGAACTTTGCAAGCCGGTGAAATGAAATGATCAACGACTGTGTGCCAGAACAATTTAAGATACTACATGGACCTCTGATCCAGTGTCTTGAATATTTGCAATTTAATTGAAAGTGTGGGCATCTATGGAAGACAAAACTAACGGAAATTCGTTTCCAATATTAGCAGTCTATCACTGACGTCTAACAACTTCAATTGATCTCTGAAATCGTAGGCGCGCTAAAAGCGTAACAGTAGGCCACGGCGGATGTGATAACACTAGCCAACAGTCGTTTTGTGAATTGGTTCGTAGCATTCAATTTTTTGCTCATTATTGATAGGTACTAAACACGAAAATGAACTGCTGGTTTTAAAACATTTTCAGCTTCGATTGGTTTTCGCGCAATACAAATTTTTAACTTTTTTTTTTCACTATTTTGAGGTACACTTACCAATTTGAGCATATCTTTCTCTGTATCTCCTTGAGCCTACAGGTCCGCTATGTTGTTG
The DNA here is from genome assembly GCA_003123925.1 of Haematobia irritans. Lineage (NCBI taxonomy): Eukaryota > Metazoa > Arthropoda > Insecta > Diptera > Muscidae > Haematobia > Haematobia irritans. The sequence goes on along the minus strand of PGFW01032377.1, from coordinate 13,431 downwards.
TATTAGATTTGGTTAAGTAACAGGGCTTATCCTTCTTCTGGTTGATAAAATCGTCAGCTATAACGCAAAAAAACCAAAGATCTGCGCTGTTAGCATCGTGTTTTTAATTTTATGCCATAATATTATCATGTTTTTTCTGTCACGATTTTTTATAAAATAAAATTAGTTTTTATAATTTCTTTATTTAAGTCCCCGCGCAACACATCCAAACTACTTACCCATTTGAAAGATTTTCTGCACGAAAGAGTTTGTAGACGGCTCACATTTTCTTTAATTTGAGGAGTACCACTGGATCAAATAGTCAAATAAGACGCAGAGAGATATTGCTCAAATTGTAAATGTACCTCCAAAAATTAAAAAAAACAGTAAAAGCTGAAAAAAGTGTTAAACTCATTTCGTGTTTATAGCGTCAAAACTCCCAATGGGAAAAGAAGTATGCTAGAAACAAATAACAGAGAAAATTTTTTATTTGTGACCTAGGTTAATCGTAAGATGATCTAATACTACTAATATGCGACGGACTGTTATTGTTAAGGGCGCGCTTAAAACTTTAATCGGATTCTATTGCGGCTAGATTTGATAAGGCAAGATGATACTGAAAAGTACAAAGTGTGAATTACTTTATTACCAAACGACTTGTTTGTCATGATTATCAATATTAAGAGGGGTTACGGTTAGGTATAGGTTATGTGGCAGCCCGACTGTACAGGGCTAACTTAGGACTATTCAGTCCATTGTGATACCACCGATGCTGGTGAACTTCTCTCGTATCACTGAGTGTTGCCCTATTCCATGTTCAAGCCTCCAATGACAACGGCGACCTCCTTTTTATAGTCCGAGTCCGAACGCCGTTCCACATTCCAGTGAAAACCACTTAGAGTTAAGAGAAGCCTTTAAACCCTGCAGAAATGCTGCACCGAGCACTTACTGAGGTGGGATAATTCACCGCCGAAAACTTTTGTGTTTCGCTAGCAGGAAATCAGACCACACGCCTAGTGTCGTATGCAAGGCGGCAGTTGCATAACCATTGCACCCACGCGTGCGCTGCGGTGATATTTACACTTTGTACCGGCGAATCCCGACAAGCGAGAAATATGTTTCCATGTTGCATATTGAGGATTTTCCCTAAATTAGGTATATTTTTTGTGAATGCGGGACAAATTTCTGAGTTCGGGATCGTGGGGGAATCTTCCAATAAATTTGGAGATATTTGTGGGTTTTTTCGGCTTTTAAAAATTTTAACAAAATTTTTAACAAATATATATAGGAAATTGTCACAAAAATTTTATTTCAAAGAAAATTTTACATCCAAAATGTAGATATTCCTTCTATAGAACAATTTTGCTCAAACATTTATACTTTCTATAAAAGTTGCCCAAAGTTTCCATCTATAGAAAATTGTATTCTATACGAAAATTTTCTCAAAATTTATTCTAAAGAAAGATTTGTCTCAAAATTTTAATTTCTATCGGAAAATCTTTCTCAAATTTTATTTTCTATAAAATATTTCTCAAATTCTCATTTCTATTGCGAAAATTCTTCTCCAAAAATTTATTGCTATAAAATATTTCTCAATAAATTTTATTTCTAAATAACGAGACAATTTTGTCAGAAAATTTATTTCTATAGGAAAATTTTCTCACAAATGTATATTTCTACAGAAAATTTTGTCAAAGTTATTTCTACATAAATTTTTGCTCAAAAAATATATTTCTATAGAATTCTCTCAAATTATTTCTATAGAAAATTTCGTCAAAATTTTATTTCTATAAAAAAGTCTTTCGTCAAATTTTATTTCTATATAAAAATTTGCTCAAAATTATTTCTATAACAAATTTTGTCAAAAATTTTATTTCTATAAAAACAAATTTGCTCAAAATTTATTTCTTAAAAAAATTTTGTCAAAATTATTATTCTGTAGAAAACTTTATCAAGAAATTTTATTTTCTATAGAAAATTTGTCAAGAATTTCCTATTTCTAATACAAAATATTCTCAAAATTTATTTCTATAGCAAAATTTTCTCAAAATTCTATTTCTATAGAAAATATTTCTCAAAATTCTTATTTCTATCTAGAAATATTTTCTCAGATATTTATTCTATATAAAATTTCTCAAAATTTTATTTCTATAGAAAATTTTCTACAAATTTTAATTCTATAGAAAATTTGTCTCGCAAAATTTATTTCTATAAAAAGATTCTCATTTTTTTTCTATAGGAGATTTTGCTGAAAATTAGTATTTCCATAGAAAACTTTGGTCCAAAATGTCTATTCTAATAAAACAAGTTTTTCAATAATTTTATTCTATAAAAAAATTCTCAAAATTATTTTACGAAAAAAATATTCTGAAAATTTTATTCTTCTATATAGAAGATTTTGCTTCAAAAAACTTATTATAATCATATTACGACATTTTTTGTGGAATGGCTGACTGAAATTTCTGAGTATCGGAACCGGATGAACGCAAACCTCGCCGGAGTTTGGAAATTCTCTCTGGAAAGAGAATTCCCATGGCAGACGAGGGTAGTTTTGGCTCAACTAAGATTAGGCCCAACTAAAATGAGGTAGCATCTTCACATGCACACTGCAATTCTTGTTGCCCTCCGCGGTAGAAAGTCATCTCGTCATATATTACACAAGAGATCATTAAAATCAATCAGAGTACCAGGCAAATCTGAACAGGATTTCTGAGTATTATGCAGGAAAGAGATATCCCGCGTTTTGGCTCAACTAAGATCAGGACTTACCCCCCAGATCACTCTGGACGCATTTCACCTTAGCCGAAGAGTGGTTGGACTTTGAAACCACACACTGTTACAATCACAATAAGGGATCCACCATGGTGTAATGATTAGCATACTCGTCTTGAATACAAATGGTCGAGGGTTCAATCCCAGTATCGACCAAACACCAAAAAGTTAATCAGCGATGGATTACCCCTCTCAGTAAGCTGGTGATATTTCTGAGTACTTCAAAGCTTCTCTAAATGAATTCATCGTAGTGTGCAACACAACTCGGACTCGGGCTATAAAAATGAGGTCCCTTACATTGAGGTAAACATAGATATGGACTGCACAAGATAGAAGTTCAGTACTAGTATCACAATGGACTGAATAGTCTAAGTGAGATTAAAATAACGGGCTGCCAATATACACAACCTAAATAATCTACAATAAAAACTAAGACGTTAACAGCTGAGCCTTCTCAAATATAAAATTATTTAGGGCATCAAGCATCTGCTTTGCCAGTGTGACATTAAATTTCTTACAAAGTATAGGATTCTTTAAGCATGGTTGCTATTAGGCTGATATTGCTGTTCATAATCGCCCTCTTTATTATGAAATAAAGATCCCATCATTTACCCAGAAAAATTATAGATCTCTTTGGAAACCCCTTAACA
>PGFW01032360.1:19084-31130 GCA_003123925.1 Haematobia irritans | reverse complement strand
AGAGAGATGATATAACATGGTTCAGCTAATTTATTTCCTATAAAATATTTTTGGTCAAAATTTTATTTCTAAATAGAAAAATTTTGTAAACACTTTTAGATACTTATAAAAATGTTGGGGCATATTTTATTTCTATAAAAATTTAGTGGAAAATTTTTATTTCTGATGGTAAATTTTGTCAAAAATTTTATGTTCTATTAAAAGATTTTTGTTTTGCTATATTAAGAAAGTTTGGTCAAGCATTTTTATTTCTATTGAAAATTTTGTCAACATTTTAAATTTCTATTCGAAAATTTTTGTCACGCATTTGTAAATTTTCTAGTAGGGAAATTTTAATCAATATTCATTTTCTAGAGAATTAAAATTTTATCAAAATTTTTATTTGCTAGGAAAGAATTGTAAATTATTTAGATTTCAATAAATATTTTTGCCAAAATTATTATTTCTACATAGGCAATTTCTTATAGAAAATCATGTCAAAAATTTTTATTTCTATAGAAAAACTTGTCAAAAATTTTTATTTCTATAAAAGTTTGTCAAATCGTAATTCACTAGCGAAATTGTTATCAAAGTTTTATTTCGTATATAAAAAAAATTCGTAAGAATTTTATTTCTAAAGAAAATTTTGTCAAAACTTTTATTTCTATAAGTAAAGATTTTTTTAGTTCAAAGACCTGTTTTTTCCATAGAAATCTGTGGTCAAATACTTTTTTTTCCATAGAAATTTGATTCAACAATTTTTATTTCTGGTAGAAAATTTTGTTCAAAAGTTGTTATTTCTATATGAAAATCTTCGTGCTCAGATATTTTATTTCTATAGAAAATTTGTTGTCCAAAATTTTATTTTATAGAAATTTTTTGTCAACAATTTTATTGTCTAATAGAAATTGTCAACATGAAAATTGTTCGTCAAATATTTTATTTCTAATAGAAATTGTTGTCAAAGGTTTTTATTTATAAGAGAAAGTTTGTCATAATAATTATTTCTTAAAAATATTTTTGTAGTGTTGTATGACCTATTTTATGTTTTATCTGAGTGGTATAATTTGTTCGTGCAAGCCTAAAGCCGAACAAAATTTATAAATCAAAGATTTTATTTCTATAGAATAAATTTGTGTCAAACGATTTTATTTCTATAGAAAATCTTGTTGTAAAGAGATTATCATTTTATAGAAAAATGTTTGTCAACATTTGTATGACTATTAACCAAAATTTTATTTTTCTTATAGAAAGATTTGTCAATATTTTAATTCTATAGAAAATTTTGTCGAAAATTTTATTTCTATAGAAATTTTTGGTCAACATTTATTCTATAGAAAATTCTTATCAAAATTTTATTTCTATAGGAAAATTTGGCAACAATCTTTCTTCTAATAGAATATTTTGTCCAAAATTTTATTTCTATAGAGGAAAGATTTTGATCAAAATTTTGTTATTACTGCATAGAATAATGTTTGGAATATTTTTTTTTCTATTAGAAAAACTTGAGTGAAAAATTTTTCATATTTCTATAGTAATTTTGTCAAAACTTTTATTTCTGTTCTAAAAATTTTTTTTATTTCTATAGAAAATGTCCTTCAAAATTCTATTTTCTATATAAAAATTTGGTCAAAATTTTGATTTCTATTGAAAAATTTTGTCAGCAGTGTTATTTCTATAGAAAATTTTATAAAAATTCTATTTCTAGAGAAAAATTTATCGACAATTTTATTTCTATAGGAAAATTTTTGTCAATTTATTTCTATAGAAATGTTGTCAAAGTTTTATTTCTATAAGAAAATTTTAAAATTGTTATTTCTATTGAAAATTTTGGTCACAGTTTCTATTTCTATAGAAAATTTTGTCAAAATTCTTATTTTCTATAGAAGAATTTTGTCAAAATTTATTTCTATAAGAAGAACTTTGTAAAAATTTTTATTTCTCATAGTTTATAGAAAATTTTGTCAAAAATTTTATGTCTGATTAACAAAATTTTATTTGATGCATAAAAATTTGTCAACATTTATTTCTAGAGAAAATGTTGTCAAAGTTTTTATTTCAATAGGAAATTTCTTGTCAAAATTTATTTCTATAGCAATTCTAATAGAAACTGTGTCAAAATTTAATTTCTATAGAAAAATTTTGTCAAAATTTAATTCCACGCAAATTTTTATCAAATTTTATTTCTATTAAAAAATTTAAAGAATTTTATTTCATATAGAAATTTTGTAAAAATTTTTATTTCTAAAAGCAATTCTATAGAAAACTTTGCCAAATATTTTATTTTCTATATGACGAAACTTTGTCCAAAATTTTATTATATAAAAAAAAATTTTTTTGTCAAATGTAAATTCATAGCAATTTTATCAAGTTTTATTTCTATAAAAAAATTTTAAAAAATTTATATTCTAAAGAAATTTGTCAAAACTTAATTCTATAGAATATTTTTCATAAATTTATTTCTTTATAGAAAATTTTGTCAAAATTTTATTACTATAGAAAAGATGTTGGAAATATTGTTATTTCTATATAAAATTTAGTGGAAAATTTTATTTCTATAGTAAGATGTTTGTCAAAATTTTTATTTCTGTTAAAAATTCTTGTTTCTGATAGGAAATTCCCCTCAAATTCTATTTCTATATAAGAATTTGGTTCGAATCGGTGGGGCTGTAGCGACGCATTGTTATGTCTATACGAATTTTTATCAAAATTCTATTTGCTAGAGAAAAATTATCAAAGTTTTAGTTTCCTAGAGAAAATTTATCAAAGATTTTAGTTTCCATAAAAGTTGTCAAAATTTATTTCTATTTAGAAATATTTTGTCAAAATTTATTTGCCATTTTTTTGTTTGTTATTGTTGGTTTGTTTGTTCTTTAACGGCATTGTTGTTTGTTTTATATTGGCAGCTTTAAAAACATACATGTGACTAAATGACAAAGCTGCAGCTTAAGCCATACAGAGGAAAGAATGTTTGTCAATTTATTTGCGTGCTAAGAGCCATATAGACTGAAGATGGGATTGGAATGAACGCAGCGTTTCGGATTAGCACATTCCTCATCAGAGCATCGAATCTACGTTGCAGCAAAACTATCAAACTGCCGGAAATTGATCAGAATAAATTCAGGCAGTTCATTAAACCAACAAAGACGCACTTGAACCTCCAAAAATCGGCCTTTTTTAGTTTAATAAATACACACGTAATGGACTGTCTGGAGGTCAATTGTATTAAATACTAACTTCTCATACTTGAAAATAAATATGATGTCGACTTGACTTGGTTATTTCGTTGGCATTAGCGACAAGTCACTATGATTAAAACTTGTTTTAATTTATAAGTTTAATGTTTAAGTCGTTCATGTAATGTAATATGCAAACAATTACACACATCTCTATTTTGACAGTGGATTAGAAGGTTGTTTGTCGTTGGAATAACAAAATGTTTTTTTATCGGATGAATATATTTTAATATTGAATGTATAGAAAAATTAATCGAAATTATCTTATATCTATAGAAAATTTTGTCAAATTTTATTTTCTATAGAAAATGTTATGTCCACATTTTAATTTCTATAGAAAATTTTGTCAAAATTTTATTTCTATAGAAAATTTTGTTAAAAATTGTTTTTCGTAAGAGAAATTTTGTCAAAATTTATTTCTATGAGAAATTTTTGGTCAAAATTTATTTTCTATAAAAAATTTCGTCCAAAAATTTTTAATTCAATTAAAAATTGTCGCAAATTTTATATTCTATACAAAATCTTGTCGCATAAATTTTTTATTCTATAAGAATTATCTTTGTCAAGCATTTTAATTTCTATATGCAACTTCATCAAAATTGTTATTTATATTTAAATTTTGTAAACCATTTTATTCTTTATAATAAAAAGTTGTTGTCAAAATTTTTTGAAAAATTTGCAAAATTTTATTTCTAGTAAAATTTTTATTTGTAAAAATTTGTATTTCTAAGAAAATTGTATTTCTAGAAATTTGAGTAAAATTTTGGAGTTCTCATAGAAAATTTTGTTAAAATGTTATTTCTATGGAGAATGTTTTTTCAGAATTCATTTTCTAATAGAAAATTTGGTAAAGATACTTTATTTCTATAGAATACATAAAAATTTTATTTCTGGTAGAAATTGTTGTGTTGTTCGTTATACGAAATATTTTGTTGTTCTATAGAAAAATTTTGCTTAACATTTTATTTCTATAGTAAAATTTTGTGCATATATTTGTTTCTATAGAAAATTTTTGTTGAAATTTTATTTCTAAGAAAATTTGGTAAAGATTTTTATTATCTATAGAAATTTGTAAAGAGATTTTATTTCTAATATAAAAATTTTTTCAGAAATTTTGTTTCTATAGAAATTGGTTGTCAAAATTTTGTTTCTATAGAAATTTTGTTAAATTGTTATTTCTAAAGAAAAATTTTTTAATTTTTTTTCATAGAAGGAAATTTCTCAACATTTAATTCTAATAAAAATATTTTGTCAAATTTTGTTTCCGATAAAAATTTTGGTTAAAGATTTTAATTCTATACAAAATTTTATCAAAAATTTAATTTTTATGAGAAAATTTTTGTGAAAATTTTATGTTCTATTTTTTATAGATGTTTTTCTGTATGTATGTTTTCAGAAATTTATTTCTATGAACAATATTGTCAAAATTTTATTTCTATAGAAATTTTGTCAAATTTTATTTCTATAGAAAAGTTTGTCACATTTTATTTCTATTGAAGAAAGTTGGTCAAAATTTTATTTCTATAGAAAAGTTTGTCAAGATTTTTTTCTATAGAAAAGTTTTTCTAAATTTTGATTGTCTATGGAAATGGTTGTCAAAAAATTTTATTTCTGTGGAAAAGTATGCAAAATTTTATTTCTATAGAAAATTTTGTTTCAAAAATTTATTTCTATTGAAAATTTTGTCAACAATTGTTATTTCTAATTGCAAATTTTGCCACAAATTTTATTTCTATAGGAAACGAGTTTTGTCAAAATTTTATTTTCTCATTAGAAAGTTTGGTCAAATTTTTTTGCTATGAAAAGGTTTATTCAAATTTTAATTTCTATGAAAATGTTGTTCAAATATTTATTCCTGTGAAGATGTTGTCAAAACTTTATTTTCTGGTGGAAAATTTGTCAAAATTTATTTCTAGTGGAAAATGTTGTCAAACCTTTTATGTCGTTGAAAATATCAAAAGTTTTTATTGTCTATAGAAAATTTTGTCAAAATATGTTTATTTCTATTGAAATTTGTGTCAAAATCTTTTTTTCTATAGAAATTTTGTTCAAAATTTTATTTCTATAGAAGATTTTGTCAACATTTATTTCTTAGAACATTTGTCAAATTTCACCTTTCTTAAGAAGAATATTGTTAAATTTATTTCTATAGAAAATTTGTGTTAAAATTTGTAGTTCTATTAAGAAAATTTGTTGAGCAAAATGTTAATTTTTTTTTCATTATCATCAATATAAGGAACCTCTATTGGGTCGTTCTTATCGTCAATATTTCTGTGAGCTAAGTTTTCGATTTTTCACATTTCATTCAGACAGACCTACGACAATGGCCTGCACAAATTTTAAGGAGCACAACTTACTGTGTTTCCCGCGTTTTATAGTTGGCGTTTTGCTAGTGATTGCTGGCATTTGCATTTTGTCCACCTGTTTAATATCCGGTTATTTCATGCTTGCCGTTCAAAGTGTAATGGACACCGATAACAAAAAAGCGAAATTTACATTACGACATTGCATAGGCATTGACATTCGTCAATTGACATGCTGAAGGGTTTGTAGACCATAATGTATATTTTTTGTTTTGATGGTCGGGAAATTCTCAGGCTATCTAGCCTTTCTGTTGAAGTGACGCGAAACTGAATTGCCCTAATATGAAAGTTTATAAGCTTGGCTTTAAAATTTATATCATTTATGGTGAAAAAGACGCATGAGTTTACCCAATTTAGGCAAAATTATTTACTTTGAAAGTTATTTTTTAAAAAAGGTAACTGGCGAAAATAAAACGATTTTTAGAGCTCGAAAAACAGAACATCGGTGATGGCCATAAACTGGGGAATATATTATGAAGGATGGGATGGACTTTTTTGTAGGCTTCGAGAAAACGTAGGTTAAAATATTCAAGCGGAGCATCATAAAAATCTATCGCTTGACATAAGGACCCACAGATTCAAGTTTTTGGGGAAATATACTTCATTTTTTTTATCCAAGACTAAATATAATACAAGGGTAGCTATCACAAAATGTTACCAATTCATATGACGGCGCTATTTTTGTCTCTTTCCCATGGCTCCTAACAGTTTGAGCCCAAAATAGATAACCCCATTGAATTAGCATTCTGGCGAAGTTGAACGGAAGGGTTAGGGTTAATTAGGTGGCAGCCCGAATGTATCAGCTCACTTAGATTATTCAGTCAATTGTTGATGCAGCATTAGGTGAACTTCTCTCTTTATCACATGAGTGCTGCCCGATTCCATGTTTTACAGCTCAATGACAAGCGACCTCTTTTTTTATAGCCGAGTCGAACCGGAGTCCATTGCAGCAGAAACCCTCAGAAATGTCGACCACAGCATTGACTGAGGTGGGATAATCCACCCGCTGAAAAAAATTTTTGGTGTTTTCAGTCGAAGCAAATCGTTAACCCTCGACCTTGTGTATGCTCAAGGCGGGCATGGCTAACATTTTCACCACGTGCGGCCTCCCGGGAAATTGTTTGTCTGGAAAGGTCAATATATCGGCCAGAATATTAAGCCCCGTTTACTTTTTACAGCAAGGCTTGATGAAATACAATTGTGTTGAGGCGACCATCGGCGGTCAACATTCTCATAACCCATGTGGCGAGGGCTAGGAATGTCTCTGGGGAGGAATTTTGAACATTTCGACACAAAAATTAAAAACGAAAAATCAGGCATGATTATTTAAATATATGTAGTTAATTTTAGGACATCGTGTCTGAGAATAAATTTAAGAACAAACTTTTTTATCCGAAAAAATTTTACTTAGACTATGCAAAGGCCAAAGATCCTTTTTGGAAAGTTGAACCGGCATGCGAGACGCAGAATTTTTTTCCCAAAAAAAAGGGGTATTAAGTTCGGTTTAGCTGTTTAAAATCAAACAGCAGATATAAAAGTATATTTTTTGTCGCATTTTGTTATGAGTTGAAAGGGGAATGAATCAACGGGGAAAGAGATTTTTGGTTAAATTTAGAAAATTTTGGTTAATTCCAGAAAATTTTAACTAAACTCTATTACAAACGCATATCGGCGGCACGCCAACAAGTTCTAGAAATTGTAAAAACATAATTATTATTATCCCTCAACCATAGGTATGTGGGGTAATATTAACTTTGTCATTATTCTTAGAAAATTTTGCAAAAGTGTGTTATTTGTCAAATTGTTTTCATATAGAAAATTTTTGTCAAATTTGTATGTTCTACAAAAAATTTTGTCATAATTTGTATTAATAATACGAAAATTTTATAAAAATTGTATTTCTTATTAAGAAACATGTGTGTCACAATTATCAAGTAATGTATTTCTATTACAACTATATATAATGTCGTCAAAATTTATTATATAGAATATTTGTTCAAAATTTATTTCTATAGAAAATTTCCAAAAAAAGTTCATTTTTCTATAGAAATTTTCAGAAAACTCTATTTCTCATAGAAAAATTTGTTCAAAATTTAATTTCTTTAGGCCAAATCTAGCTAAAATGTTATTTCTATAGAAAATTTTGTCAATATTTTATTTCTATAGAAAATGTGTCAAAATTTTATCGCAAACTTGTATTTCTATATACAAAATTTTCTTCCTATACAAAATTTTTAGATAATTTTGAATCTATACAAAATTTGTTTAAAGTATTTTTTTTTCTGAGTACAAAATTTGGTAAAATTTCATGTTCTATAGAAATATATCTGTTAAAATTGTAATTTCATATGAAGCTTTATGTCAAAATTTTATTCTACAGACACCAATTTTGTCAAAATTCCATTTTGTCCGACCATCGCGACCAAATTTAAAAATTATTATTATAATTTTTTGCGACCAAAATAGCAAACCCTGATGGTGCTAGATTATGTCCACTAACAAACCAATGCCAAAATTGTCCATATCGGTTTTTAGTTTATAATATAGCCCCCAAATAAACCGATCCCACAATCCAAAAAATTGTCCGATATCGGGTTTCATAATGTATTATAGCCCCATACTTACGTATCTTCGATTCTAAGGCTTTTTCGTGCATTCTTTAAAAAAGTCTAAGATTTTTTAGTATATCCACGAATAAAATAAATAAATGTAATAAATTTTAGTTGATAAATACGGATTCAGGGGAGTGGGGCTAACATTTCTTGTTCTTGAGGGGGAGGGACTTAGCTACCCCTCTTGCTAAGCCAATGGCTCCATACCATAGATACCAAAACTATTAAAAACTACTAAATATTTTCAATTTAAAAATTTAATTGAAACAAAATTCAGCTAAAATTAATAGTATCGATTAAATTTTTAATTGAATTGCAATTTAATTTTTTAATTGACGTTTGGTGATTGATACTACAACTCAAAGAAAATTTCGTTAGTAGGCACAGCAGAAAAGTCTGCTAAGAACAGCAGAAAGTTCTGTGAAAAAGGGACAGAGTCACTGTTGCTGAAATAGGCAAACATTTTCGCTGCTTTTTTTAAGCTCGATTACACTAAAACATGTTTTATTTGGGCTAAAACAAATAAAAATTTCAAACTTAGGAGCTATCCTAACACAATTAAAACAATTTTTATGAATTAGTGTATTAGTATCTCTGCACACAAAAATTGAAATAATTTATACGATGAGGTACTAACAGCAAACAAATGTTTGCTGATCGTATTTAAGAGCTTGTAGTGTATTACTGTGCAAAATATACCAAAAACTACTTTTGGTTCTTAAATATTGCTTTGGGGAAAATTTATAACCTCAGCATTTTTATAGAATTTCGTTGTTCATTAGGTTCCTGAAGTTACAAAAAATATACAGCAAACATCGATCTGCTGTTTTTTTACAGACTTTTTTCTATGAGTGTATCATTTCTGCTGCATTGAAGAAATTTACAATTAAAAAATTAATTTGGATCGATTAATTGCGTGACTGAAGACAAAAAAACTTTTTCTTGTGTAGGATTAAACACGCTATAGTGCCCAGACAAAATTTGGGAGCTTTACTAAGTGCGCTAATTTTTCGTTGTGAGAATAACTTTGTTTCGAAAAATTCCGTTTATTTTGGTATTGATAGTGCCTTTTGGAATTTGTAAGGCTTTACCTTGAGCTCATTATTCAATACAGTTTGCATTCTTTCACGCCACATTTTCACATCTTTAGTCATTTGATCGTTGAATTCTAGCCTTAATTCCCAACTAAATAAACTCAGACGCAAATACTATTGCTGGCTTATACAGATAATAATGATCTGTCAATATAAAAAATATCATGTAGCTGTCTACCAGTGTGAACTTGGCAATACTTCGTGTCAAATACGATCTATTGGCGAGTACATTAGATCAAAGAATAAATANCTTGGTACCATCCGATTGTGGCGTGTTTTTCTGCTTATTTTGACCAAATTTACCATTAGCAGGTGTCGAAGCAAATCCTTTTGACTATTCGTTGTAAATGCAATTAAATAAAATATTTGAGAAGAGAAAGAATAAACAACAATAGCCTTATTAATTGCCATACATTTATAAATAATAAATTGTGTCCATATAATTAGTATTGGATCAAAACAAAACTTGGACTTCTCGACTATTTTTTAAACTAAGGAAAATATACTTTCGAGTTTTGAATGGTCGACAAAACAAAATAAATGGAGAAAATTTTGGAAACTAAAAAAAACTCTAATTTCTTAATAAGCTATTATATTTGTACTAGATTTGCTCATTTGCATTTACAACAACGATAGGCGAGAGATGGAGGAGAAAGAGCTATAGGGTAGAACACTGCATTCTTAGGTGATAGATTCCAGAATTTCAAATAATAGAATATTTTTAGGGTCACCAAAAATGGTTTAATATAAATGTTTTCTGTCGTATTATGTTATGAGAATTCATACAAAATATTATTTTTATTTTATATATAATTTATTTAATAATTGAGTCAAGAGAATCTAATTTATTCAATACTATAATTCACAATTTTTATTTCAAAATTGTGATCTATATAGAGCATTTTATTCGTTACATTACAATATAATGATTATGTACCAATTTAATGAATATTCTTATGTTCTTCTTAGTTATTTTATATACCTTCTATTATGATGAAGCAAAAAAAGATTTATAATATGGTATCCAAATTATTATATTAGTCATTATAGAGAAGATAAAAAACTAAAGTTGGTTACAAAAAATAAATTAATTTATGTGACTTTCATTAGATAGAAAATTGTTATTGAATCAATATTATGAATAATTCATTTCCTTGAGGAGTATGTATCGATATACTAGTAAGTTGCTTTCGTTAAAAAAGTTGTTGGTCCTTTTTGTTGAAACTTGAACATATTTTTCTCTAACATATGAATTTACTTATTTTTGCTTGAGAGAAGTATATTACGTTGCAAGATATTTTGTAAAAACTAAATTTCAATAGAAAATTTGTTTCACAATTGTAAACACACAATTTAATTTCTTATAGAGATTAGAGTAACTTTTGAATAAAATGTACTATTAAAATTTCTACAAAGTCATATGGTAAAAATTTTCAAAAATGACTCTGGATTTCTAGGGACCTAAGTAAAATAATTTTCTCAAATTATATTTCTATAAGGAGACATAAATTCGGTCCGTGCGAAAAATCCGGGTTGGCTGATATTATTTTTTCCAATAATTATTTCGGCAGAGCACACATTACAAACAATTATTTAGATTGCTTAAACGGAAATTAATGAAAAAATGATCGGTTTGATTGACAAAACAACCCCAATTATTTAATTTCGTATAATATGATTTTGGTGTGTAGTTCACACACCAAAAATTATTAATGTTCTCCAAGTATATGAATAATAAATATTCTTGAACCGATTTTTCTCAAATCAATAGCGATTTGTTCATAATATTGTCACTCGTACATAAAGGTCCCTATTGTCAAAATTTTAATGGACTATCAGACTCTCTACATCCTAATAATTATATTGCTACACAAAACAATGCCAACTTGGCATCAAGATTAAACTAAGCTATAAAAATCGACTCATGATATTCATTCTAATCAACGACTTTATCAATACGACCGATTATATAAGGACTCCTACAAGTAAATCTAACCTAAAAGATAAAATTTTTTGGTCTCAAAAATCCCTTTTTTATAAAATTTTCATATAGGAAGACAGTATGGAAATTCTCACGAACAAAAAATGTGGGATTTTCTAATGTGAAAATGTGTAATCTGTCAGAGTAAATATTTAGTAAATTGATCGGCTACAAGAAATTTTTCAAAACTTTATTCTATAGAAAGTTTTGTCCAAAATTTTTATTCTATAGCCCCCAAAAAAATACGGAAAAACATATTTTTACGATTTTTGCGCGAGTACTATAAGAAAAAAATATTGTTCTATCTAGATCAATATATGTAATTTATATCTCTATGTATCCAGACAGATATATGGCGTCAGAGTGTCACTAACATATTATTTATTAGAAACATTTTAAATATTAAGCAATTTTTAGGCAAAACTTCGTAAAGTGTAGTTATGGTTTATAGGTCGATAGATATGTATTCTCATTAGAAAATAAAAAAAGTAATTTTATATTTTTTGCAGAGAATAAAAATGCCTATGTCTCGATTATCGTTACTAGTTTGCTCCTTACTTAGCTAAGGCGGATATTTTACAAGGAAAAATATGAGTATGAGATTTGGGTTTCAATCTGTGGCAGTGGCCCTTATAGCTGTGCCCGAAATCAAATGAAACAACAAGAGTTATTGGGGGAGTCTAGTAGTACTCTCCTAGGATACATCTGAACGAAGATTATCATTACACAAACCTATAATCTAATGAGGCGCTATATGAGCAATTTAGCAATATGGAGTCCG
>PGFW01032358.1:5669-23828 GCA_003123925.1 Haematobia irritans | reverse complement strand
TATCTGTCCATAAGCTCGAAAAATAATTTGTAATATTAGATATAATTGCATTTGGACGTCAATGCCTGTTTCGGTATCAGGGCAACATGAATTAAAAAAATTTAAGTTTCTTGAAATTTTACAAAGGAAGCGGGGAAAGGTTAATAAATGAAGAGGCAACCTTCATTGACCCACACTGAAGGAAAGTTTCAAGAATTTTCAGGAAGGTAAGGGGCTGCTATTCACTACGGTGTGTCGATATTGTATCGGAGAAAAGCTGACGTCCTTTAAAAACCAATAGAGCAAAAATTAAACATCTCCGATCTACTTGAAATTTACAGGAACGTGGGAGCGAGGTGATGAATTATACATTGATTTTTAAATAATCATATGTGAGTTTTTCGATATTGCTGGTTGGGGAAGGGGAAAATTGAAATAAACTTTGTCGTCGATTACTTCGATAGAATTTATAGCGACCATTGAGTAGTTGCAAAATTCAATATTAGGGTACGTGATTAGTCCGATATCAGGTCGCCAGAGTGGAGCGAAGGTGGGGAGCAGAGTTCCCTTATTGTCGGTTTTTCTTTCTTAAAATGAAAGTGGCAGGAGTTGTCCGTAAAGGGAACTCGGTTATATAATTTCTTATGCATTTTTGCACAGGCTTCTTTCTTCCAGACTTCTTATTAGTAAAGAGAAGGTTTCCCTTTTGTCCGTTTTTTTTTTTCTTAAGTTGAAGAGTAGGGGTTGTCCGTAAATGGGAACTAAACGGTACATATTTTTATGATTTGTTGCAACAGGCTTTCTGCCAGACTTTCTTTTTAGATAAAGAACTTAAGATTTACATGAACATTGGCAGCAACGTAGAGGGTGCATTATTTTCCAACATTTTAGTAATGTTAATGGTGGTAAAATTTTTTACTATTTTTGCTTTTTTCGATTTACTGGATGGGAAACAGTAATTCTTTGTATGTTTATTATAAAAATAACGCTTAATTTTCAGATATTTTTGAGGGAGAAGGATACCTTTCCTTTGACAAAGCCACACTTAAAATTTCACTAAGAAATATAGAAAGAAGGTACACCCTCTCCGCCGTGTTTGTAACTATAAACGAAAAATCAAGTAGTTCGCATTTTCTTTAAAGAATTCAAATCTTTTCGAACTTTTGTTTCAGCAGGAAGGATATAGTTGACTAAGTTAACGCCAAAAATGTTCCTCCAAATACGCTTCGGAAGGCGCCAGCGAAGCGGGCCGGGGTTACGCTGTGTAGGATATAAGTACAATATGGTGAAATTATCACAGAATAATTTACATTGTGGTTATTTTGAGCATAAACTGGAAGATGTTTAAGCTAATACGAAGGTTTTATCTAAATCTGAATCGAATTCGATCGAATTCGACTCACTTATATAGAATAGTAAATCTGATCTAAGAGTAAATATCAAATAATTGTAACAAGTATATATAACCGTAAGTTCGGCCAATTCAGTTTCACAAAATTCGGCCAATTCAGTTTCACAAAAATTTTTATAGAATAAAATTTTGACAAAAATTTGTTATTATAGCATAAAATTTTTTTCAAAATTTTCTATAGAAATCAAATTTTCAAAATTTTCTATAGAATCAAAATTTTGGACCAAAATTTTCTATAGAAATAAAGTTTTTGACAAAATTTCATAGAATAAATTTGAACAAAATTTCTATAGAAATAAAATTTTGACAAAATTTTCTATAGAATAAAGTTGTGAAAAAAATTTTTCTATAGAACTAAAATTTTGACAAAATTTTCTATAGAAATAAAATTTTGACAAAATTTTCTATAGAAATAAAATTTTAACAAAATCTTCTATAGAAATAAAATTTTACAAAATTTTCTATAGAAATAAAGTTTTGACAAAATTTTCAATAGCAAATAATTTTGCCAAATTTCTTAGAAATAAAATTTTTGACAAAATTTTCTATAGAATAAGTTTTGACAAATTTTCGTATAGAATAGATTTAACAAAGTTTTCCATAGAAATAAAATTTGTTAAAATTTTTCTATAGAAATAAAAGTTTTTGACAAAATTTTCTATAGAAATAAATTTGTTAAAATTTTCTCATAGAAATAAAGTTTTGACAAAATTTTCCAAGAAATAAAATTTTAACAAAATTTTATATAGGAAATAAATTTTGACAAAACTTTCTATAGAAATAAGTTTTGCAAATTTCTTAGAAATAAAATTTTTACAAAATTTTCTTAGAAATAAATGTTGACAAAATTTTCTATAGAAGAAATTTTAACAAATTTTCTATAGAAATAAAATTTTACAAAATTTCTCTATAGAATATAAAGTTTTGACAAAATTTTCTGTAGAAATAAAATTGTAACAAATTTTCCCCCATCCTATGGTGGAGGGTAATAAAATCTCATTGGAAATTGATGTGTAAAATATGAAATATTCCATCATAATAACATCTAAATCAGGCAAATATTGATAAATGGGAACGCCTATATCAAAATCTGCTAGACTTTTACCAAATTTTCGCATTCTTCATGGACGGAACAGACTTTTTCATATGTGTGGGTGTAATAACTTATATGTTGTGAACTCAATTTTTAGCACCAAAGATTTTGTCTCTTATTTAACAATTTTGGTATTGTTGACGTGAAAATTTTTAATATCCGCTCAACCCAAAAATCTATAGCAGCCATCGAACCTAATTTTGCAGACATCGAACTTAATGCACAACAATGAACATACCAGGGAGAGCAGAATAGCAGCAAGCAGATCAATATTATTGGTGTGTATCGATACAGATCAATAGTTATTGATTTGCAATTAATGTTCGCTTCGAACTTGTTGTAACCAACATCGAACATATTTGAATAAATATGTTAATTTGAATGTATATATGTTTCTATGGATAATTATAATGTAATTCTATATAGTTTTAAAAAACCATGTTTCATTGTATCATACCATAGACTTCTTGTTAAAGATTTTGAAATAAATTCATTCTATTCTTTTCAACCTTCAAACAAAACAACATCTAAGTTCGCTCAACTTGTTCTTATTATTTACTTTTTCTTTCAGTTTAATAAAATTGGTTGATTCCTTTTATTTTACCATTTTGTTTCGATTTTTTATTTGATTTTTTTTTTTTGTTTAAAAAATTAAAAGGTTCGGAAATTTTCAACAGGTATTGTTTCCGAGCCCAAGAAGCGGAGAATACAAGTACAGATCTTTTAAGATACAATTCTATTTCTAAATTTGGGTTTTGTGTACTTGCGTCTAGAAGCACATTAGAATTTTTCGTTTTTTAGTTTTTTTCTTCATATGATATCAAAGTTCCTTTAACAAAGGGGGTTTAACGAAAAGCTTTATTTTAACCAAAATTCAGACTCGACTTCCAGTCGAAATTATGTTCAAGTAAAAATACGTCTTGTAAAAATAAATTGTTTGAAAAAATGTCCTATATTTGAACGGATTTTTTACTTTGTAGTCAAGATTGCCAAAAAGGCAACAAATTTAAAGACAATTTCATTAAGTTTTTTTCTGAATTTTTTAAAGTCAAGTTAACCTTACCCCAAAAAAATTTCATTTCATGTTTGATAACCAATTTTAAGTCGAATCACTTAATACTATAAAGCCAATTACGACTCTCATTGAAAGTTTTTTCACTTTTGGACAAAAGAAAAAACATTTATATCTAGAGAAATGCCGTTCTTTATGCTACAGCAAAATTTGCATTCGTATTTTGAAGAACACACTAATTTAGAAACAAGTATATACGCCGTAAGTTCGGCCAGGCGAAAGCTTATGTACCCTCACTCATTGGATTGCGTAGAAACTTCTTCTAAACGCTGCCATCCAGAATCAATTACTTAAGTTGCGTAACGCTTTGCCGACGTGCGCAAGGTATCTTAAAACCTCCTTCTCTTAGAGGCCTCTACAAGCCAAATCGGGGATCGGTTTATATGGGGCCTATATATAATTAATGGACCGATATGCGACCAATTTTTGCATGGTTGTTTAGAGCCATATACCAACATCATGTACCAAAATTTCAGCCGGATCGGATGAAATTTTCTTTCTCTATTGAGGCTCCGCAAGCCAAATTCTGAGCGATCGGTTTTATATGGGGCCTATATATAATTAAATGGACCGATAGAACAATTTTTGCACGGTTGTTAGGAAACCACTATACCAACACCATGCTACCAAATTTCAGCGGATCGGAATGAAATTTGCTTCTCTTTTAGGCTCCGCAAGCCAAATCTGCGGGATCGGTTTACTATTGGGGGCTATAAATATAATTATGGACCGATGTTGCAACCAATTTTTGCGATTGGTTTGTTAGAGACCATATTACCAGACACCATATACAAATTTCAGCCTGCGGATCGTATGAAATATGCTTTGTTAAGTAGGCTCCACAACCCAAATCTGAGCGTCCCTTTATATGGGGGCTATTAACGTAAAAGTGGACCGATTTATGGCCCATTTTCAATCTACCATCCGACCTACATCGATAACAACTAGCTTGTGCCAAGTTTCAAGTCGATGCTTGTTTCGTTTCGGAAGGTAGCTGATTTCAAACAGACGGACGGACCGTACGTACGGACGGACATGACGTAGATCGACTCAGAATTTCACCATCGCACCCAGAATATAGATACTTTATGGGTCTTAGAGCCAATATTTCGGATGTGTTCAAAGCGGAATGGGACAAAGTTAATATCCCCCATCCTATGATGGAGCGGATTATAAAATTGTGTTTCACCATCGACTGAATGGACATAAGAGGAGACGGGCCAGAAAAAAAAAAAAAAAACAGAAAAAAAAAAAAAAAAAACAACAAAAAAAATGTATCGTTAAAATGAAAGGTTAAGATTAGGAAGTTAGGTGAGAGCTGCCACCATAACTTAACCTGTAATCAGGCTCACTTAGACATATTCAGTCCATCGGAAAAATGCTACCACATTGAGTGAAACTTCTCTCTTATCAACTGAGTTCTGCAACCGATATCCAATAGTTAGAATATCAATGGACAAAGGGAACCTCCTTTTTATAGACTCGAAGTCCGAAGGCGTATCCACATTGCAGAATGAATGAAAAACCACTTAGAGAAGCTTTGAAACCCTTACAGAAATGTCACCAGCAAATTACTAGAAAAAGAGTTGGGCATAAATCCACCAGAACTAAGAAAAAACTTTGTGGGTTCGGAATCGAAACAGGAATCGAACCCACGCCTTGTGTATACAAGTAGCGGAACATAGCTGCCGATTCCATTGGTTAAGCTCAAAAATAACAAGGGACCTCCTTTTTATAGCCGGTTCAGTGAAACCCAGCTGAGAGATGCTTTTGACCCCCAAGAAATCGTCCACCAAAGCAATTACTTGAGGTGAGGATAATCCAACCGCTGAAAACTTAAAGCATATGAAAAGTGATATCAGATCAAGAAAAACAGGAAAAAAATCGAACCCAAACAGAACACTAAAAATAGTGTATGACAGAGAACAAGCATGCTACCCATTGCCAACCACGGTGCCTCTGCTAATCTCGATCAACTTCATTTTACGGTATTTAAAATCCTTTTTTTTGGATTTTTTGAATGTTTTCGTCGGTAACCCACCTCTTTCGTGCGTCCACTGCGTTTCACCGTCCTCCTTCTCATTTTTACACGCTTGAATTTTGCATTACCAATCAATTATTGTTTTGATTTCCCTGGGGCAGAGTCCGGAAAATCATTTATCAAGCCAAGTTTTTTTTCCACCGTATTTTTTCCCTCAGAAAACAGTATTTTATCAAAACACGAAATTCCTTTCCATTTTTTTTCACAATAACAAAAGTTGCTTCACAAAAGACGCTCATCTTCACAAACTAATTGACTTACAGACGTCCCAAATTTGGACCTCGGAATCATTGAAGGTTGGTACTATATAAAAATAATATGCATTTAATACTAGCGACGCCATCTATGTGTCAGGGACCGGGGACTTATCAGCCAACCAAGTTACAATTGCGAATACTGTTTGGGTACACCACGTGCGAGTGACTCCGGAGTCGGACAGTCGAGGCTATAAGAAATGCTGGATCGGGGTCGGAGCCGGCAGTCGAAGCCAAAAATTTACTTCGACTCCACACTCCGCATACTACTATATTTAAATTTTATATGAAACCTTTAAAATATGTTTTATAAAGGCTTGCGGCCATTTTTTTTTTTTTTTTTTTTTTTTAATGGTATCTCCGTTAGATTTAACTCCCAGTTAACAGAAAGTAAAATCGAAATTATCTTCTCTTCCGGTGTAATTTTAACCAGGAGATCCAGATGCGGAGCGGAGCAAGCCCTTTTTTTTGCCGGAGCTGGGAGCGGCATTTCTAAAATTCCGGAGCGGAGCGGTGAGCGGGAGCGGCTTCCAAATGAAAATCGCTCCGCTCCGAATAAAATATTACTTTGAATGAATGTGTAACTCTTGAAATTACACTGTGTAGGTAATTTCAAATATAGCTAGTACTTTAGGTAGTGTGAGTAAAAGTTTAACACGCTACGATATGTATCTTTTGTACGTCGTACATTGGGGAAAACACAACGTGTTTTTTTAGTAAATTGTTTTCAAAAACCGGCAAATTGTCAACATAATATCTCTATATGTGGTTGTAAAAGTAACAACAGTACTTTGCGATCAATTCATCCCGTATTACTTACAAAGATGTTTGAATGAACGTCACAAATAAATGTGCAATTAAACGATCTTATTATATTTAATTTTTTAGTTTTCTACATTGAAAAAAAATATTGTCGTGAGTCAAAGATTTCATGTCCTTTAGAATAAGATGCAAATTTTGCTAACATGGAAGACGCATTTCTCTAAAATAAAGCTTTTTTCCTTGTCCAAAGTCAATAAACTTTTGAATTGAAGTTGTAATGCCTATAATTAAGTGATTTTACTTAAAATGTGTATCATAACGATGAAAGATTAAAATTTTTGAGGGTAAGGTCAACGCGACGTTTAATCATTTAAGAAAATTTCTTTTCTTTTTCAGTGTCAAGCGACATTCATATATTGCTTTACTAATTGTACTATTAATCCTAGCATTCTCTTATTTCTGATATGAGTTCTCGAAAATTTAATTAAAATTATGGATAGTTTTCAATTTTTGGTTGAAAATATGTGCGCCATATAACATTTATTTTAATTTTTTCTCACATTTTGAAAAACTAATGATTGATTTGTATTATTTCATGTTATCTATTTTTTTTTTTTTGAGAACGAACATTTCTAAAAACGCTGCTTCGAAAATGTATTTTTTATCTATATTATTGGCGAAAAGCAAAATTAGTTAACACTAGATCTGAGTTAAGAATATTTCGTAGCGTATTACCACGGACTGATTTCGAGGAGGTTGTTGCAAACATAACAGTACACAACACATTACAAATATACCAAAACCTCTTCTCTACGTCTGTTGCAAAACAAAAAAAAAAAAAACTTTCGGAGAGTAGTTACTTCTCTCTGGTTGTATATACTTTCAATTCCAGTACCTTCCCTGGTCCGATCGAACCCAAAATTGCGTCCAAAAGATATTTCTTAATTCTTTAAATTTGGTCGATTGGTCGCGACCAAATACAGAATTTGTCGTCCATTTTCTAAATTTGTTTCTATTTCACATAGCTAAATAGTAGATGCGCTGCCCGAAAAGAATATTTGTAGCGGGAGGCCAAATATTTCACATTGCTCTAATACGAATACGAATTTGCTTAGAATAGAGGACGTCATTCTCTTCCTGAAATAAAGTTGTCTTCCTTTGTCTAAAAGTCTCTAACTTTTCAATGAAGTCTGTTTGCTCCTTATAGCAAGTGATTCGACATACAAAATGTATCCTAACATGGGGGGGAATGAAAATTCGTTTTTTAAATGAAGTCAAAATGGATTTATATTTTTCTAGAAAAAAATCTTCAAAATTAATAAAATGTTTTCAACACATTGTTTTAAAAGTCATTATACCCTAAACCACATAGTGGTTAGGGTATATAACGCTTTGCATCTGCCAAAAAAGTGCCTACCAGATATTGATTTTGACCAATAAAATATATACCGATCGACTCAGAATCACTTCCTGAGTCGATCTAGCGCTTGGTGTCCGTCCGTCCATCCGTCCGTCTCTCCATGTATTTGTTGTTCACAGGATTCCGGTCGTAATTATTAACCGATTTTGATGAAGTTTGGTACAGAGAGTTTTTTTTGGGCACAAGGACGAACGCTAAATGAAGGCTAAATGTAATCTTCTATAGCACTAAACATATGCTGCAAAATAATACTCTTCATATTATCGTTTTCAGATTTTAGCTATAAGCTCCCAATATATGTACCACCCCGATTTTTCTAAATAAAACAAGTAAGGAAAGTCTTAAAGTCGGGCGGGGCCCGATATATTACCCTGCCCACACTTTGTAGATCTAATTTTCGATTAACCATATCCACATCCTGTCAAATGTGTTGGCGGTGCCTATATATAAAGGTTTTTCCATAATACATTTAAATATCACTCGATTATGGACTGAAACTTGATTAGAGCTTCTACAAAATCTATAAGGACTCAAAAAAGTCGGCTAATGCAACTAGTCGGGCTTAATGCACTAGGCGTGGAACACAAATGTTAGTAAAAAAAAAAAAAAAAAAAAAAAAAAAAAAATATTGGCGAAACTTTATTTAACTCTGAAGCAATTTTAAGGCAACTGCGAAAAAGTTTTTTATGATTATCGCTCCGATATATATTGTATTAGAAGTTTGGGAATATTAGTGAATTATTCATTTTTACAACTTTTCGACCTATAGCAGTTGGCTATTTTACAAGGAAATGTTGGTATTTTGACATTTGTGAAATCAGGTATAAAACCATATATATGGGAGCTATATCTAAATCTGACACCGATTTCAACCAAATTTGGCACCGCATAGCCTACAATGGTTAATTCTACTTCCTGTGCCAAAAAATTTCAACTAAATCGGAAACAAAAAAATTTGCCTTCTGTGGTCGTATTGCAGTGTAAATCGGGCGAAAGCTATATATGGTGAGCTATATCTAGATACTGAACCGATTTTCAACCAAATTTGGCACGATGCAACAATGCTAATTTCTACTCCCTTGTGGAAACATTTCAACTAACTCGACGTTAAAAATTGGCTTCTGCTGCGTCATATGAGTGTTAATCGGCCGAAAGATATATATTGGGAGCTAATATCTAAATCTGAACCATTTCAATAAAATTTGGCACACTTGACTTCTAGTACTAATTGTTCTTTTCTTGCAAAATTAATTTTAAGCAAATTAGGCGTTAAAACTCTGGCTTCTGGGGCCATTATAAGTCCATATCGGGCGACATATATATATAGGGAGCTATATCTAAATCTGAACCCGATTTCTTCCAAAATCAAATAGATCTATTTACTGAGCCAAAAACACATACTTGTGCGCCAAATTTGAGTCGATGGACTAAACTGCGACCTAGACTTTGATTACAAAAATGTGTTCACGGACAGACGGACAGAACGGACATCGCATATCGACTCAAGAGCCCCACCTGAGGCATTTCTTGCCAAAGCACACCATGTGTCTTATCTCGTCCTCCTTCTGGGTATTGCAACACATATGCACTAAACTTATAGATACCCTGTTCCACAGTGTGGAGCGGTATAATAAAAACTCAATTGAACAGAATAAATTACAAATGCTTGTACTATAATTTTCTCGAAGAGGAGCCGGGAGCGGGAGCGATTTTTTTTTCTCGGAGCGCCGAGCGTGGAGCGGAGCGAGTTTTTTTTTCTCCCGGAGCGCGGAGCGAACGGAGCGAAAAAAAATGACCGCTCCGAATCACCTGACTTTAACCTGCAAAATTTTTAATCATTTAAGTTTCACTAACTGGCATTTATGGAGTATTATGACAAGATGACAGGACATGTCCATAGTACGGTTTTAAAAGTTCGTTAGCTAACGTTAGCAAACGGAGCTTCCTGGAAAATGGGGATTAAAGTCAGAAAATTACAAATAAAACTTTTTTATTTGCAAATATAATTTTTTTTTGATAAAAGTTTGAAATTTTCGATAGGCCATTTTAAAAAAAACTCTAATAATTATTGAAAACGTTTTCCGGTGACGCTTTTTCTAAACCCGGAGCAAAATCAAATCCGTTAGTGTAAAGACAAAATCTTTGCGAACTTTTTGCAAAATATTAAAAACATAGCACATTTTCGGCACAGTTTCAACGATGGGCCAGCTTTTTCTATGCTCTTACTCACTTCTGTATTACTATTATGATTATGAACTATATTTAAAATTTATTTTCTATAATCCAGCCTTATAAACAAATATAGACATTGTTTAATTGAAAATGTGTGAATTTTATATAACATTTCGAGAAAAAGAGTATTATTATTATTGCTCGTTTATCCTCTGTTGCCTCTTGTACTATTTTCAAATTGTGATTTAAATTTCCATATTTACATGTAATTTCTCCATAGGCATAGAATAAACGACATTATTGAAAGGCAATTAGAAATTTCGTATTTGCTGTTGTAATTAAAAAAATTCCCACACACACTCAAACATAAATGTGTGAAATTTTAAAGTGAATTTTATATGAATTTTGTAAATGTTTTATAATTGTCTCTCTCTCTTTTGAGAAATAGCATGTAACATATGCCTCACTCTAATAATTTTTAGACAGACGTGCTGAAAATATCCTAATTTGGTGCAAAGAACAAATTAAGCATTTTAATTAAAATCGAAATTATGATATTAATCAATTTGGCGGATGTGAAATCATCAAAAAAATCATGAAAACATATGGTTGAACTTTAATTTACGTTACTTAGTTTAATTTTGAATGTAATGATAAAAAGCATTAATTTAATACGTGTCCATAATTGTAGAGTTTATCTGTTAAAGCACTACATCCAAAAAAATTGCATAGTAAGGTTAATGCTTGTAATATGTCTGTCCATCACCGTGGTGTGGAGTACGAAGCTACAGACTATATAACCACCGCTGTGGTGGGGGTTGGGATTGTTTAAATAATCAGAAATTTTATTAGCCAACAAAACCCGAAAATTTGATTTTTTACTTGTTTAGTAAGTTTGGGTAGAAATCATTTTGCGAGCATTTTCGCTATCACCAAGTAAGAAAATTCTAAAGTCGGGCGGGGCCGACTATATTATACCGCTGCACCACTTTGTAAATCTAAAATTTTTCCTCGAATACCATATACATCCGTCAAAATGTGTTGGGGGCTATATATAAAGGTTTGTCAAATACATACATTTAAAATATCAAACTCGATTTGGACTGAATTGATAGACTTTCTACAAAATCTATAGATCAAAATTTAAAGTCGGCTAAATGCACTACGGCGTGGACCAACAAATGTCTTAGTAAAAAACATCGGTAAGTAAGTCTAATCTAAAGTCGGGCGGGGCCGACTATATTATTACCCTTCACCACCATGTAAGCGCAACATTTGTGTTACATCCTCACTATTCAAATTTGCTGGGAGCTATATAAAGTTTGCAATTCCAGATACAATACTTATAATGGAGACAATTTTTTGTAACTTCTAGCAAAATCTCTAGGAATTAAAATTAAAATCCGCTAACGCCCTGGAATGGAACACAATGTTAATAAAAAAAATATGGGAATATATGAAGCGAGAGAAATTTGAGGCAGAATTGTACAAAAGAGCATTTGCGAATTTATCACATACTTATGTTATTCGAGATATAGGACAAATTTGAATAACATTTACTAACTTTTGCTACTCAGCAAGTGACGATTTTACCAAAAAAGATATTGAGGTTAGATCTTGCCAGATATGTGTAATGTGGGTGTGATATATTATTGGTCCAAGTCGGGGGACTTGGAAGCTTTATTAAAAACTCAACTGTTCTGTGGAAAGTCTGGCAAATTACAAGTGTGTAGGAATATGACTAAGATATAGGGAATTAATCAACGAGAATTTTGTGTAAAAGTGTTGGAATTTTGGCCATAATATTTGTATAACAGAAAAAACGAATATATGGAGGCTTTATCTAAATTCTGACCAAATTAGATCAAACTTGACACACTTAAATATCATATTAAATATCAATCTCCGTAGGAACACTATGCAGTCAATTGGAAGAAAATCCCATTGAAAATGGGTCATAAAATATACAAATAGTCTACCATATTTCCGCAACTCTGGTGTAACATATTAACGGGAAGCTTATAATATAACTGAACGATTTCGAATTAATATGACATGCATAGTTAAGGAATAATAATTCTGTTATCTCTGCAAAATTTCAACGTAAATGCGGGAGTTTAACTTTGCCCCCGTGGTCATTTGAGATATAAATCGGCGAAAGAAGATAATATAATGGGAGCTATATCTAAATCTGAACAAGATTTCAACCAAAATTTGGCACACTTACCGATACTGTTAAACGTAACTTCTTGTGCAAATTACCAAATCACGAGCAAAAACTCTGGCTTTTGAGACTCATATAAAGTTCAAATCGGACAAAAAGATAATATGTTGGGAGCTATATCTAAATCTGAACCTTTTCAATCAAATTTACCAAGGCATTTGGTTAGAAATTTCCAATTCTACTCTTTATGTAAAATTTCACAGAAAAATCGTAGTAACCTTTGGCCCCTGTGGGTCAATATGAAGTCTAAATCGGACGAAAGATATATATGGGAAGCTATATCTAAATCTGAACCGATTTTAAGCTGATATTTTGCAAGTTTTTGGCGAAGAACTCATAAAATAATTCGAATGTAACTGAATTTGAAAGAAACAATCGGGTTGATAAACACGCCAAATTAATGACCAGATCGGGGATAAAACCTATATTATGGCAGCTATATCTAAATCTGAACGCGATTTTTTTCGCAAAATCAATAGCGATTGTCCTTTGTTCCAAAAAAAGCGGACCATAGCCGAAATTTGAGGCGATCGGACTTAACTGCAACCTGTACTTTGCGACACAAATAATACATGACAGACAGACAGACGGACAGACAGACAGACACAAGACAGGAACAGACAGACAGACAGACAGCCAGACATGAACGGAACATCGCTAAATCGAATCAGAAGTTTAAATTCTAAAGACGATCGGTAATACTAACGATGGGTTTCAAGACTTTTCGGCTTCTTGCGCGTTACAGTAACAAAATGCACCAAACGTTATATACCCTTTACCACAGTAGTGTGAAAGGATAAATATGCCGAAACAATTTTAAATCGCAAAAGCAATTTAAAGAAACTTCGGCAAAGTTTATTTATGATTTATCGGCTCGATGAATATGTATTAGAAGTATTAGGAGAAATTAGAGTCATTTTTTTTTCGCCACTGCTTTTCGACTAAGCACGTGCGATTTTACAAGGAAAAATTTGGTATTTTGACCGATTTTTGTCGAAATCCAGAAAAACATATATATGGGAGCTATATCTAAAATCTGAACCGATTTAAACAAAATTTGGCGGGCCCATAGCTAACAAAGCTAATTCTACCTCCCTTGTGCAAAATTTTAACTAAATCGGAGCAAAAATTGGCCTCTTAGTCATATGAGTGTAAATCCGTCGAATAGCTTAATATATTCGGAGCTATATCTAAATCTTGAAACGATGTTCAACCAAACTTGGCAACGCAATAGCAACAATGCTAATTCTACTCCTGTGCAAATTTCAAGACTAAACGGAGCAAAAAACATTGGCCTCTGTGGTCAATATGAGTGTAAAATCGGGCGAAAGCTATATATAGGGAGATATATCTAAATCTGAACCGATTTCAAACCCAAATTTTGTTCACGCATAGTCTACAATGCTATCCTACTCCTGTGGCAAAAATTTCAACTAAATCGGAGCAAAAAAATTGGCCCTCTGTGGTCATTATGAGTGTAAATCGGTCGAAAGCAATATATGGGAGATAATATCCAAATCTGAACCGATTTCAACCCAAAATTTGGCACGCATAGTTACAATGCTAATTCTACTCCCTGTGCAAATTTTCAATTAAATCGGAGTAAAAGATTGGCCACTGTGATCATATGAGTGTAAATCGGGCGAACGATATATATGGGAGCTATATCTAAATCTGAACCGATTTCAACCAAATTTGGCACGCATAGCTTCAATGCTAATTATACTCCGTATGCAAAATTTCAACCAAATTGGGATAAAACTCTGCCTTCTGGGTCCGTATTAGTCCATATCGGGCGATAGATATATATGGGAGCTATATCTAAATCTCAACCGATTTCAATAAAATTTAGCACACTTGACTATAGTACTAATTGTTCTTCTTGTGCAAAATTTAAACAAATTAGGTTAAAACTCTGGCTTCTGGGGCCATATAAGTCCATATCGGGCGAAATATATATATGGGAGCTATATCTAAATCTGAACCGATTTCTTCCAAAATCAATAGGAATCTATTCTGAGCCAAAACACATACTTGTGCCAAATTTGAAGTCGGTTGGACTAAAACTGCGACCTAGACTTTGATTACAAAAAAGTGTTCACGGACAGAACGGACATGGCTATATCGACTCAGGACCCACCCTGAGCATTATTGCCAAAGACACCATGTGTCTATCTCGTCTGCTTCTGGGTGTTGCAAACAGATGCACTAACTTATAATACCCTGTTCCACAGTGTGGAGCAGGGTATAATTAAGAGGTACTTCAATTCCCTATAGAAATAAAATTTTGGAAAAATTTTAGAATTTTTTTCTATAGAAATAATAAATAAATAATAATAAATAGAAATAATGACAAAAATTTTTATAGACATACAATTTTTACAATTGTAGTCTATAGCAATAAAATTTTGTAAGGAACTAAAATTTGTACAAAATTTTCTATAGAAATAAAACTTTGACAAAATTTTCTAAAGAAAAAAAAGACAAATTTTCTTTAAAAAAAACACAAAATTTTCTATAGAAAACAATTTTGACAAAAATTTTCTATAGAAATAAAATGTTGACAAAATATTGTATGAAATAAAGTTTTGACAAAATCATTGTTGTTGTTGTTTGATTTCAGCTTTTCCTCTGTTGGTTAAGCTTTTCCTCTGTTGGTTAAGCTACACTTGTAGTTTAGTCAATGTATGGTTTTAAGCTGAAATCAAACAAACAACAACAATGATTGAAGAACAAAAACCAACAATAACAAAACAAAACGAATGAAAGTTTTGACAAAATTTCTATAGAAATAAAAATTTTAAACAAGTTGCTATAGAAATAAAATTTTGAAATAAAAATTTGACAAAATTATCTATAGAAATAAAATTTTGACAAAATTATCTATAGAAACAAAATTTTGACAAAAGTTTCTATAGAAATAAAATTTTTGTCTTCTTATTGTTAGTTTTTTCCTTAATCATTGTTGTTGTTTTAGCTAAAATTGTAGTTTAGTTAATGCATGGTTTTCAGCTGAAATCAAAAACAACAATGAAATGAAATTTTGACAAAATTTTCATTAGAAATAAAATTTTGACAAAATTTCTATAGAAATAAAATTTAAACAAAATTATATAGAAATACAATTTAAAAAAAAATTCGTAGAAATAAAAATTTTCCAATTTTCATAAAGAATAAAATTTTGATAATTTAGAAATAAAATTTGTCAAAAATTTCTAATACGACATAAATTTGAAAATGTTCAATTGACATAAAATTTTATAAAATTTTCTAATTAGCAAAATTTTATAAAATTTTCTATAGAAACAAAATTTTGATAAATTTTTGATAGACAATTTTTAAATTTATATAGAAATAAATTTGAAAATTTCTATAGATAAAATAAAAATTTTCTGAAACAAAATTTAATCTATACGAAATAAATTGATTTTTAAAATATATTCGTATAGAAATAAAGTAAAAATATATGTATAGAAATTATGTTAAAAAAATATTTTATAGAAACAAAATTTAACAAAATTTTTTATAGAAATAAAATTTTAAAATTTGAATAAAATTTTTTTATGGAAATAAAATTTTTACAAAATAATATATCTATAGAAATAAAATTTTGACAAATTTTCCTATAGAAAATAAAATTTTGACAAATTTTCTTTAGAAATAAAATTTTGACAAATTTATACAGAATAAAATTTTTGACAAAATCTTATACTGCAATAGAAATTTTGACAAATTTTATATAATTTATATAAATTTAAGAATAATAAATTTCTTGACAAAATTTTCTATGCAGAATAAAGTTTGCACAAAATTTCTATAGAAATAAAACTTTTGACAAATTTTCATACACAATAAAATTTTGGGACAAAATTTTTATATATATAAAAAAATAGATTATACGTTTTTTGACAAAATTTCTTCTATAGACAATAAATTTTGACAAAAATTTTCTAAAAAAAAATAGAAATAAAATTTTTTTGACACAATTTTCTATAGAAATAAAAATTTCTTGATCAAATATTTATACAGTAATTAAATTTTATACAACCAAATAAGTTTACAAGAAAAAATTTTCAATGGAAAATAATAATTTTGACAAAAATTTTATACATCAAATACAATTTTTAACAAAAATTTTTTATAGAAATAAAATTTTCTACAAAATTTATACAGCATTAAAATTTTGACAAAATTTTATACAGCAATAAAATTTTAACAAATAATTTTTTATATGGAAATAAATTGTTATTACAAAATTATCTAATAAAAACTGAAAGTTTCTGAATAAATTTTAATACACGAGTAATCAGGATTACAATTTTTGAAAACTATGATTGTCCTCATAGATACTAAAATTTTGACAAAAATATTCTTTTAGAAATTAAGATTTTGGACAAAATTTTTTCTATTAGAAATAAAGATTCTTGACAAATTTTAATACTGGAAATAAATGCTTGACAAATTCTCTATAGAATAATAAATTTTGAGCAGACATTTTATACAGCAACAAAATTTTAACAAAATGTTATACAGTAATAAAATGTTGACAAAATTTTATACAGCAATTAGATTTTTGACATAATTTTCTATAGAAATAAAATTTTGAAAAAATTTTATACAGCAATAAAATTTTAACAAAATTTTATGGAAATAAAATTTTGACAATTTTCTATAGAAATAAAATTTTAATAATAATTTTCTTCATAGATAACATTAAATTTTTGCCAAAATTTTCTATGAAATAAAATATTGATAAAATATTCTATTAGAACTAAAATGTGAAAATTTTACTACACAATACAATTTCTGAACAAAATTTTCTATAGAAATCAAAATTTGTACAAAATTTTTCTAAGAAATAAATTTTGACTAATTTCATATGGCAGTAAAATTTTGACTAAATTTTTCTATCAGACATAAAATTGTGACAAAATTTTCTGATAGATATAATTTTGATACAATTTTTTTACTAGAATCAAAAATTGATAAAATTTCTAAGTAGCCAACTACAATATTGACAAATTTTCTGTAGAAATAAATTTTTTACAAAAAATTTTCTATAGAAATAAAATTTTGGCAATATTTTCTATAGAAATAAATTTTGACAAAATTTTTATACAGGAAAAAATTTTCGACAAAATTCTCTAATAAAAAAAATTTTGACAACCATTATAATACAGCAACAACAATTTTAACAAATGTTATATAGCCAATAAATTTTGACAAAATTTTATAGCAGCAATAAACAATTTTTGACATAATTTTCTATAGAAAATAACAATTTTGGAAAAAAATTTATACAGCAATAAAATTTAACAAAATTTTTTATGGAAATAAAATTTTGACAAAATTTTCTATAGAAATAAAATTTTTGATAAAATTTTCTATAGACATTAAATTTTGACAACATTTTCTATGGAAATAAAATTTTGACAAAATATTCTATAGAACTAAAATGTTGACAAAATTTTATACACCAATACAATTTTGACAAAATTTTCTATAGAAATCAAAATTTTACAAAATTTTCTAAAGAAATAAAATTTTGACTAAATTTTCTATGGCAGTAAAATTTTGACTAAAATTTCTATAGACATAAAATTGTGAGCAAAATTTTCCTATATATAAAATTTTAATAAAATCTTCTTATAGAAACAAAATTTTTTGATAAAATTTTTCTATAGAACAATATTTTTGACAACATTTTTCCTGTAGAAATAAATTTTTTAAA
>PGFW01032306.1:42338-56643 GCA_003123925.1 Haematobia irritans | reverse complement strand
AGATCTATGACTATCAAGTACAACAAACATATTGTCCTGGGAATACTATGACCTATCAACACCAGTTAGATGACCAGGATCAACTACGGTGTAATTGTTTTGTTAGTCACTACCACCCTGGAGATGTACTGGCTGTTAAGACACCAGTACTCTTCCGTCTTGGGACTACATATTGCATTCCAATTGTATTCTAGAAACTGGACTTTTTTCATATTTTTTTCCAAATTAAAGGCTAATAATACATTTGTTTTTTTTGTTATTTCAATAGCGTTAAAAAGCGAGTAAGAAGTAATATAATATATCAAATTGTCGAATAAAATGCCCAAAACCATCTAGAAAAGATTCGAATTTTACAAAAGTTTGAGGTCCCCAAATTTCAGAGCTAACTTTAGGAATGGCATTAAAAAACACATAAAAATTATAAATATTACTTTATTTGGCAAAACTATCACAAAATTTTTTAATTCAGCATACAATAGCCCGATAAACGGACACATCTTAAGAAGTGATGTAAAACCGTGCAACGGATTTTGAAGTGATGGATTACTTCCGTCCATATGTACAAAGGCCATGCTTAGAATTCATAGCTTATGCGTAAATTTTCGCACAAACTTCGGATCCAAAATAACATTTTCAACGACTTTTTTGGCCGCCTTTTTTTTTGCCTGGCACTGAACTAGGCATTTTGACCAGTGAACGTTAACTATAGCACAGGTTGTTGAGAAAAATACTCAAAATTATACGTATTAGAACTAAAAGAAAACAACTACATATACAAATCTTACTTTAGACTTATATTATTTATATTAAACTCGAATGGCCCTTGTTGATCGTTTTGTAATTACTACCTGTTCACTTGCTGTCAAAGTGGGTTCACTTTTTTTACAGGGGAAGTTCACGTAATAATAAAGAAGATCAACATTTGCTTTTTGTACAAAACTGCGCGCCTTCCAATGTGAGTTATTTTACAGAATTATGTACTTATGTGTTATTAAGTGTCACATGAAATCAATGCTAATAAAACAAGCAACGAATAAAAATATTTATTCGTAATGGTCGTTATACTATCAACACTAACTAACTAGGATATGACGAACAGAACACACAAAAACTCCACAAATAATGTTAGTCTCTTCTCTCAACACTCCTCTCAAAGGTAACTCTAACAGAATACATTTACATACAAATGGACTCGGATGACGTTTCTTTTTTTGTTCTCGAGTCTTGTAATGGCGCACATTGGAAAGAACCAAGTACATACATACATCTTAATCTACCACACACCAACATATGTAAATAGAAAAAAAATAGTCTTCATGCACTTTGCAACTTTAATATTGCATTTCAAGTGGACTCAAAGAACAAAAATTGGCTTGTTGGGAGCTCTAAAAAGAAGCACATTTCATCCGATCCCGGCCTGCAAATTTGGATATATTCGGTGTTGGTATATTGGTCTCTAAAAACCATGCAAAAATTGGTCCACATCGTCCATAATTATATATAGCCCCCATATAACCGATCCCCAATTTGGCTTGTGGCAGCCTCTAACAGAAGGCATATTTCATCCATTCCAGCTGAATTTTGGTATATGGTGTTGGGTATATGCGTATCTACAACAACCCATTCAAAAATTGTTTCACATCCGGTCCATAAATATATATAAGCCCCCATATAAACCGATCCCCAGATTTTTGGCTGCGATAAGCCTAAAAGAGAAAGCAATATTTAATTCCGATCGGCTGAAATTTGTACATGGTAGCTTGATACTATAGTCTCTGAACAACCATGAAAAATTCGGTTCCATCGGTCCATTTAATTATATATAGCCCCCATATAAACCGAACCCCAGAATTTAGGCCTTGCGGAGCCTCAAAGAGAAGCGGAAATTTCATCGATCCGGTCTGAAATTTGGTTACCATTAAGAATGTTTGGTTATCCATGGTTCAACAACCGTGCAAAAATAGGTCCATTATCGGCTCCTTAATTATATATAGCCCCCATAGTAAACCGATCCCCAGATTTGGCTAGTGCGGAAGCCTCTAAGAGAAAGCATATTTCATCCGATCCGGCTTGAAATTTCGGTACATAGACGTGTTTAGTTATATGGTCGTCTAACAATCATGCCAAAAATTGGTCCACATCGTATAATTATATATAGACCCCCATATAAACGATCCCCAGATTTGGCTTTGCGGAACCTAAAAGAGTAAGGCAAATTTGCATCCGATCCGGCTGAAATTTCGTACCATAAAAGGTATGGTATTATGTATATAGTCAGCACTAAGAGTTTGTTAAAATTTTATTCTTTTTTCATTAATAAAATTTTCATTCATTGTTCAAAATTTTATCTCTATTAGAAAATTTTGTCAAAATGTTTATTTTCTGATAGAAAATTTTGTTAAAATGTT
Source organism: Haematobia irritans (assembly GCA_003123925.1). Lineage (NCBI taxonomy): Eukaryota > Metazoa > Arthropoda > Insecta > Diptera > Muscidae > Haematobia > Haematobia irritans. Next base: position 54,235 of record PGFW01032306.1, on the reverse strand, counting down.
TATTCTTCGGTTCATAGTCACAGTTTTGCCACCCGAGCCAAAAAATAATCTACCAAGATTTTTATTTCTTATTGAAAAGTTTTGTCAAAAAAGTTTATTTCTATAGAAAATTTTGTTACAAATTTTATTTCTGTAGATAATTTTCTTGGATGTGTCAAAATTTCTTTATAGAAAATTTTTGTCAAAATCCTTCTATTCTATTAGAAAATTTTGTTGAAAATTTTAATTCCATAGAAAATTTTTGTCCCTAATAATTTTCCATTTCTTGTTAGAAAATTTTTTGTCAAAATTTTTTATGTCTACTTTGTCAAACGTTGAATTATATACGTATTGCGATGGATCTTTTTTCTGATCCTTAATATATACCACGTATGCGTACACTCCACAATTTATGAAGATGGTGTTAGGAGTGTCTTTAAGATACTCTTGCCACCGGCTCAAGCGTTACCGCCAATGTTAAGTAATTTCGATTGGGATGGTGCATGGTGTTTTAGAAAGAAGTTTCTCTACGCATTCCATGATGCGAGGTACATATAAGCTTCGGCCTGTCCGAACTTACTCGGCTGCTCCTCGTACCTATACTGTTTATAACTGGACTTTTTCTTCATATTTTATCCACCCACACCACTAAAATTAGGGTGATCGGTCTTGGTATAATTAAGTTTGTATTTCCGTTCTGTAATCTCAACATCGAAAATATTCGATTCCGACATATAAAACCAGTATCAAGTATATTCCTTGATTCAGGAGGAGAAATGTCGTAAGACGATTTTAAGCCATGTCCGTCTCTTGTCCGTCCTGTCTGTCTGTTCTGTCTGTTTGTAATCACGCCTACAGCTCCTTGCAATAAGTGGCGCTATTTTCGTCCTCCGAAATTTGGTCACCACCGATTCGTTTATTTTGTTTGCAGGCAGGTCCATGCTTCGATATGGAGCTTCCATGATTCGGAATTCCAATGTTTGATATAGTCCCCATATCTAAAACCGACCTCCCTATTTGGATGGTCTTGGGATCTATAAAAACCTGTAGTTTTTTTTATCAGATTTGCTCCTGAAATTGGAAAATCTAGAGGTATTTTGGAACCATAAAGAGGTCTGCTGTCGAAAATGATTAAACCGTTATATCGGTTCCATGGTTGGTATACTCCTCCCATACTTTAGACCGATCTCACCGAAATTCTGCTTCTGATCCTCCTATCCGCGTCTAGAAAACCCTATATTTACCATTCGATTTCGCCCTTGAACCCCAGTGGGAAAATCTAGATGTTATTTTGCGAACCATAAAGATTGGGCCCGTCTGTTTCATATCGTCTCCCACTCTAAACGCCTGTTTCGATAAAATGCGCCTCTCGCTATCAGTCCCCATGTTTTGCGTATAGCCCCCATATAGACCGATCTCCTCGATTTTATTGCTTCTGGGCGTTCCTAGAAAACATACCTATACTTTTCACCACTCGATTCTTGTTCTGATAAATTGGTGACAAATATAGAGCGTCACAATTGCTGGTCGGCACACTCTTAATTCAAGTGAGTGTTGGTCTCACATCTCACAATTCGCGCTCCACGCTCACTCACAGATATTCCTTATACCTCGTCTCTTGTTAAGGTGTTTACATGCCTCTCACCTCCTATCCACTCAGTGACCACCTATACACTCACCCACCTCGATTTTTCTATGGCTTATGTTCACTCACTTTACTCTAGCCTCACTCTCTCTTCACTCACTCTAGTACTCTCTTGTTCAACTGAATTATTATACTTTGCACAGAGATACTTCAGTTCTCTCGAGCTCTCTCTCGCCGCTACTCCCTTATAACAGCACTGTCCACGCCTCTAACACATCTTGGCTACAAAAGTCTCCCTTTCTCCCTGTGTCGCCCTTTTCACGCGCTTCTCCTTCCTGCTCGTTGCTCTACCTCCTTTCTTCCCTGTCTCCTTTTTTCTTCCATTATTTTTCCGCTGCTCTAAGCTACACAACCGCGTGCGCGCTTTCTCTCATGGTCTATGTGCTCTTTTCCACTACATGAGTCAGCGCTCTTTTTCATGTAGATTTCCATCCACTACCTCCCGAGAAGCCATCACTTCTCTCGGCACGCTCCTTCTCTTCGCGCGCTCTCATCACGTGCTCTCACGCTCTTTCTTATACTACACTCTTTACTACTCGATCTCTCGACACTCCACACGGCTATACGACGCGCACTCCTCACGCGCACACCTCTATCACACACACACGCCGTATTCTGTCACTCTCTCGCACACATCGCACCTCAAGCACTCATAGTCTCACTCGCTCTCTTCCCGTATATATCTCACAACGCTATCAGACCTCATACTACCGATTTTGCTTCTAGTTTAATCACACGACTCACTAGTTTTTAGCACTCCTCAGCACTCTCGCTCACACATCTTGCACACTCTTATCACGACGGACCTTCGCGCACTCATCACACACACAGCGCCCCGCCCCCATCCGCCTAGCCCCCTCACCCGGCACGCCTTTCTAACCTTCCTTCCTTGACAACTTCCGCCCGCACCCCTCATCACCCGTTGCGCCTTGCAACCCTCCTCGCCTTTATCTCCCCATCCTTGTGACCGCGTAGCTTCGCGCCCCCCAATCCGTATTTCAACCAAGCCCTATCTTCGTCATTTCACGTTTTTCGCCTCCCCTTTCCATTGGCCCTGTCCGTCCGTTTCGTCTAATCCTGCCTTTCAACACCCCTGTGTCGTCACTGCACACACACGTCCTCGCTCTACACCTCACAACCCGACGCTCTCCACTCTCTTTTCCGGCCGCAGCGTTACTCTTCATCACACTCAATTTTCACTTCTCTCACGCGCATCTTATATTCGGCACTTACTCTCGCGCGTATCGTTTCGCATATTTATTATACTCCTACTACTCCTCACGCATCTCTCCACACGATTATACTCACGCATCTCTGCACACCTCACACGGTCGTCACCGTATTTTTTTTCACACACACTACATAACTTTAGTTAGCCCCTCCATTCTGCTCCCTTTCCTACTTCCTCCCCCTTTCCATCTGCCGCCCCCGTTTGTTTCCTTCCGCGCCCAGCCCTAAACTCCCTTTCTCCTCCAAGCCTCTCCAACTTCCTCCTCCATTTATCCTTCCAATGTGGCAACGTAACCCTCCGCTGCGAACTAAACCCCCCTCCTTCGCCCTTCCCTCTCTGCTTCCTCTCCTTTCCGATCCTGAAGGCTGTTCGCTTTTCGCTTCTCTCACACTTTTCATTTCTTCATCTTGTTACCTGTGTTCGAAATAGTGGCCCGTCTGCGTCCATGTTTCTGGATAGCCTTGGGCCTTCTAGCAAACTATATTTACCATCACGATTTGCTGAAATTCTCTGAGGCTTCTATAAACTTTATTTATTACCCGATTTGCCCTGAAATTCGAAATCGAGAATGTTTATTTTTAGACCACTATTCAACGTTCGTGCCAAAATTTGACGGTATATATTAGACGGATCTCTCGATTTTTACTTCTTGGGACGTCTAGGAGACTTTATATTTTTTTTGGCCGATTTGTTTGAAAATTGCAAAGTCTTGGAGGTATTTTAGATCACAAATATGAGTAGCAAATGATTACCTATCGCGTTCCATGTATTTTGGTATAGCCCCAATCTCCCGCCTTTATTTCTTTGGGGTTCTAGAATCCGTAGTTTTTATTACGATCTTGCCCTGGGAAATTAATTAATCTAATAATTGAAATTTTTAGGACAAACGCGAATTTCCTTTTCTTATAAAGTATTTTCGTCTTATTCAACGGTTGTCTCTAAAAATTTTTGTTTGTCAAAAAAAAACTTAAATTTACGTTTCTCAAAAAAGAAAAACACTTCTTCTCATGCTCATGAAAAAAAAAAAAAAAAAAAAAAAAATATTGCTTGAAACTGAAAGTAGAATTTTCCAGATTTAATCTCATCGTATTTGTTTAAATACATGCGCGGAAAAATCTACAGATTTTAAGATTTCAAATTCAAGGGCGAATTTCATATATACACGATATGTTTATAATTCTCTAAAACCTTCAAACAAAATTGGTTCTCATAAATCCAGAATCTGATCTGGTCTTCATAGGTAAAATCTTTAAAGTTTGTCTTCGGGAAAAGACTTGCTTGGGAGAAGATTTGTCATCAAACCCCCTGCAATTTCTATATATTATCAAGTAACCCACTACGACGAAGAGTTTTCAAAGTAAACTATTATATTTGATTCATGGTGGTGGGTATTTAAGATTCGGCCTGGCCGAACTACGGCCGTTTATACTTAGTTTTAAAGGCTAATTTCCACATTTGTTTTTTTGTGTTTCAATAGGTTAAAAACAGAGTAAGAATATAGTATAATATATCAAATTTTTTCGAATAAAATGCTCAAATAACCATCTCTAGAAAAGAATTCCGAATTTTTACAAAAAGTTTGAGGTCCCCAATTTCAGAGCAAGCTTTAGAATGGCTTAAAAAAATCATAAAAATTATAAAATTATTTATTTGAATATACAATTTATTCAGCAAGCCATCCCGAACATCAACATGCTTAAGAAGATTCAACCGTGCAACGGATGTTGAAGTGATGGATATTCCGTCCATATGTACAAGACGCCATCTAAATTCATGCTTCATGCCCGCCAAATTTTGCACAAATCAGATCCAAAAAAACATTTTAACGAACTTTTTTGGCCGCACTTTTTTTGCTTGCTGGCACTGAAGGCATTTTGACAGTGCAGTTAACTATACACATGTTGAGAAAATTATAATATAGTATAGAATAAAAAACTAACTTACGGTTCTCTTCCTATTAGCTTAATTTATTTGAAAACTCGATGCTGTTGATGTTTTCGTAATTACTACCTGTCATTTCTGTTCAAAGTGTGGTTCACTTTTTTAAGGGAATGTCGAAGTATTAAAAGAAGATCACAATTGTTTTTGTACAAAACTACCCACTCAATGTGAGTTTGTTTTACAGAATTATACTGTGTTATTAAGTGTCAATGAAATCTAATGCTAATAAACAGCAAACGATTTAAAAATTTATTTTCGATAATGTCGTTATAATCTTTATGGATTTTCTTAAAAGCCGTAATATATCATAAAAATTTACATGACACGAAACGAACACACATTGCAGCTTAAAGTCATTTATAGAAAACTATTATGGTTCGCATATTAAATTGTGCAAAACAACAGCTGTTAGTTAAGTCAAAAGCAAAGTGAATCAAAAAACAAACAAACAAAAAGGCCACGAAAACCATTTCGACACTCACACAGCTTAATGGCCGACAATGAGCAAAGGCATTGACGCACAGGCACACACACACCCATATGCATCAACATGGGAAAACGACCTTCCTCCCACTATCAACACTAACTAAACTAGTGATATCGGACACAGAACACAACAAAAACTCCACAAATAATGTTATCCTCTTCTCTCAACACTCCTCTCAAAGGTAACCTTAACAGAATACATTTACATACAAATGGACTCGAATGACGCTTTCTTTTTGTTCTCGAGTCTCTGTTAATGGCGCACATTGGAAAGAACCAAAGTACATACATACATCTTAATCTACCACACACCAACATATGTAAATAGAAAAAAATAGTCTTCATGCACTTTGCAACTTTAATATTGCATTTCAAGTGGACTCAAAGAACAAAAAAACATGAAAGTTTAGAGGTTTGTTTGCTTTTTTTACTGCATTTTCTATATGAAGAAATAAAGAAATCTGCCTTACTTTTTGAGATATATCCAGCTAGCATTTTGTCGTTTTTTTAAGCACTTTCGAGTCTTTTCGAGTCTATTTGGCGATTAAAAGGCAGAATATGAGCTCATTTTATTGAAACATAAAAGATCTTTTTTCGGTTGAGAAAAAACGTGATACCCGCGAACTCTTTCTTATATAAAATCATTTATGAGTCTTTCTTCTATAATATTTTAGAGTCTTTTTCGATATTAATTTTTTAAGTAGCATTAAGTCTTTTTTTGAATCGTTTTGATCAGTTTAGTTCTAATATACCTCATCGGCGATCTTTTTCCGAGTCGTTTTTCAATTTATGATTATAATCCCTTACGAGCTTAAATTGATCACCATATTAACTCTATTTTCTGGTCTTATGAGTCAATTTAATATCATATTCTAATTCGCAATCTCTCCTAAGTGGCATTTTTTGAGTCGTTTCTGAAACCCTTTCCTTTAAATTAAATAATACGTGTTTTTTTATTAATATTAAATATTAATATAATATTTGTTATTAATTATTTTAATTAAATAATACTTAGTATTATAACAAAATTATAAATAACAATCAATTTGTTTAATATATCTTTAAAATGAAAAACAATTAATTAATAATAAATAAAAAAATTTATATATTTAATCACTTCTTTTCGTTTTTTGTCAAACGATCCTTAGCATGAACAAAATGTTTTGTTAAATACGACATTCATTTTTCCTGTTCCTCTGTCGTTTCGTATTTAGATGACATATATCAAAATATTTATATATATAAATAGTGATTTCTTGTATATAAAATTTATAAATTATTATTATATAAATTATATATATTTGTATATATATATCTATACTTATTAATAAAGTTTATTATGAAAGATTTTTCAGCACTGGGCTTAGTGCTAGCGTCCCTTCCAAGCCCATATAATGTTAGCCAGTTCATCGGAATTATACTTTCCGAACTGAATATCTTTAAAATTGTCGTGTCCCTTCTCCGCCGCCGGTTTTTCTAATTCGCTCCTTCTTTTTCTATAAATGTTAAATTTTTGTTTTTTTTCCGTTAAACAAACATCAATTCTAAAATTATTCATTTATTTTTGTTAGTTTGTTTCTCGTCGTCTTTCATAACTTACAATTTGTTTCAGCTTTCTTATTTCCTGTATGAAATTTTCAAATTCATTTAAATTTCGTTTTTATTATTAAATGGAAAGTTTCTTGACAATATTCTGATAAATATTCAGAGATTGCCCCGTTAAATGTGATTTAAATATAAAAAACTGATACTCTGTAAGATCTTATTTGATCACCAAAAAGTTATCGAAGATGATCTTTAGACATTTTAAATCGGAACACATTTTTTATGCCCATTAGCGCGAGTCATTTTCCTGCCATTTGTGGTTCCCGTTAACTGTTTTTAAAGCAGTTTTTTGATTACCAAAAGTACTCGAAGATGACTCCTCTAGACGTGTTTTTTGTTAGATTTTGTTATTTTTTGTTGTATTTTATAACGAACTTCATTTTACGCCCATTAGCCGCCGATTCTTTTCGTATCGTATTATTAATTCACATAATGACATAATCAGTTTTTGATCTCCTAAAAGTGTACTCGAATATGACTCATTTTACATGATTTTGTTAAACAATCACCCAAATGCTACTGGATATGTTTCGTTATTTTTCTTATGATCCTTTGAATTATTCAACGAGTTCGCTTTAAAATTTCCGAGGTCCACAGGTCATTTTACTACTTTGTATACAGTCACAATTAACATACATATATTTGGATATAATATTAAAACAAATGGCAATTTTGATATATTTAAATTTGCTATTTATGCCCAATGTTTAGTTTGCCCCCATCCACCCAGCAAGCCAAAGTGAACCCACCATGGGAGAAAATGTGATTTGTAGGAATGAGAAAAATGTAGAAAATGTGTATCGAAATATTTTTATATTGCAATATGATACAAATAAGTAATACTTTTTATAAATTTTCTTCAATTTAATGAAAGTATTAAACTTTAATTATTATTAACAATAAAAAATTGTTCGATTGCTAAAGAACGTTCAATGTTTTTTAAGCAAAAAATTAGCAATATAAGAAGTTCAAAACATATACAATTTAAATAAAATTTTCTCAATCTTATGAATGCAATAAAAGTAATCTTCACCTATTTTAGAAATATGTATAATTCTATTTTAGAATATAACGCCATTATACAATTTAAATAAAATTTTCTCAATCTTATGAATGCAATAAAAGTAATCTTCACCTATTTTAGAAATATGTATAATTCTATTTTAGAAATATAACGCCATATGTATAACATTTTTTTCTTAATTTTTAGTTCATATCAAAAAATAATAAAAATTAGGAAAATTTCTTCACATTTTAATATTTAAAAAAATCAAAACATACACAATTTTAAATAAAATTTTCTCAATTCTTTATGAATGCCCAATAAAAAGTAAACTTCACCTATTTTAGAAAAATATGAACTACTACTTCGCAATTTTTTGTAACATGTGTACGCATATAGTATAAAACTTTTTTTTTCTAATTTTTAGTTTATATCAAAAAAATATTAAAAATTAGGAAAAATTCTTCACATTTTAATATTAAAAAATCAACACTAAAACTTAAATGAAATTGCAAATGGGCCGTTTAAAAACTTCACCTGACTTTTTTTTCAGAGGCGTTTTTCAAAAATAAAAAAATGCGGACAATTATTTTTCTTTGGCATTATTTATAAAATCTGGAATTAATTTAGAAATTTTTAATTTTAACTAAAAATAAGGGGAAAACTTTTCTCATAATTCCGGGCAAAATTTTTACTAAAATTAAAATTATTTTCATGAAACTAAACAAAAAGATAAATCGCCTATTAAAAATATGTGCTATACTATTTTCTGCGGCGCCTTCGAAAAGCAAGACAAAAAATATCACCACTTATATTAGTGGGAACTATTAGAATATTTTTTAACTTACATTATTCGACAATGCTTGAACATATCACACTTTTCGTATGCAGCACGAGCATGGCTAACCATTGAATCATTGGTGGCCTCTCAACTTCATGCATTAATGAAGTTGTTTCTATAGAATTTTAATATTATTTTACAAGGACAAAACTTTTCTTCTCTTATTTAAAGGAACGAATTCAAAACCTTTATATCTGAAAAAATGCTGTCTTCTACATTTAAAAAAGTAAAAAGTGGTATTTCGTATCTTTAAGGACAAACACTATTTATCAATAACGATGATATTTTATCTGCAGGTAAAAAATTTATACTTGGCCTTTTGGTAAGCACAAACGTGAATATATTACTTATAATATTCATATGAAATTTGACCCAGAAGTCCTGACAACTCATTATCCGGAATTGTAAAACTGTTCGCGAAATTTAAAATTAAATTTTAAACTTCATCTTAATTTTTGGCCCACAGTAGTAGATAAAATGACGAATACAAATCTATAGATAATTTTTGTCACAATGTTATTTCGCTATCGAAATTTTTTGTCGACATATTATTTACTAATAGACAGGTTGTCAAAATTTTTTTCTATAAGAAAAATTTGTCAAAATATGTATTTAATATAAAAAATTTGTCCAAAATATTATTGCTATAGCAAAATTATGTCAATATTTTTTATTTATATTAGAAAATTTCGCTCAAAATTTATTCCTACTAGAACATTTTGTCAAAATTTTTTTCTCTATAGAAAATTTGTTTATTCTATTTTAAACTTCATTCTTTAATTTTTGCCCACAGTAGCTAGATAAAATGACGAATACAATCTATAGATAATTTTTGTCACAATGTTATTTCTTATCGAAATTATTTTGTCGACATGTTATTTCAATACACAGGTTATGCTCAAATTTTATATTCTATAGAAAATTTGTCAAATATTATTCTATTAGAAAAATTTAGTCAAAAATATTATTGCTATAGAAAATTATGTCAATATTTTTATTTTATAATTAGATAAATTTCGATCAAAATTTTATCCTATAGAACATTTTGTCAAAATTTTTTTTTCTTATAGAAAAATTTGTTTATTTCTATAGAAAATTTAGTCAACATTTTTTTCCATGAAAATTTTGGTCAAAATTCATATTTCTTAGAAAACTTTGTTTCAAAATTTTATTTCTATAGGAAATTTTCGCTGAAAATTTTATTTCTATAGAAAATTTTTGTCAATTATTTTTTCTCCATGGAAATTTTTATAAAATTGTATTCTATAGGAAAACTTGTCAAAATTTATTTCTATAGAAAAAATTTGTAAAATTTATTTTCTATAGAAAATTTTGTCAAAAGTTATTTCTATAAAATATTTTCTCAAAAACTTTTATTCTTATAGAAAATTTTGTCAAAAAGTTTATTGTATAGTAAATTTTGTCAAAAGTTTATTGTATAAAACATTTTTGTCAAAATTTTATTCCAATAGAAAATTTGTCAAAAGACTTATTGTACTTCCATTTAGAAAATATTGTTTCAAAATTTTTATATCTATAGCAAAATTTGTTCAAAAGTTTGCTGTGAAAAGTTTATTTCTATAAAAAATTTAAAATAATGCTTAAATTCTTTAGAAAATTTTTTTGCTCAAAATTTTATTTCTAGAAAATTATTTTTATTTCTATAAAAAGAATCTGTCAACATTTTATTTCTATAGAAAAATTTTTTTCAAAATTTTATTTCTATTAAAAATAAATAAAAAAAAATATTTCTTTTAGAAAATTATTGTCCAAGATTTTATTTCTCTAGAAAATTTTGTTAAAATTGCATTTCTTATTTAGAAAATTTTTGTTCAAAATTTTCATTTCTAATAGAAAATTTTCTCAAAATTTTTCATTTCTAAAGAAAAAATTTGTTAAATTTTATTTCTATAGAAAAAATTTTGTCAAAATTGTATTTATTAAGAAACATTTTGTCAAATTTTCATTTCTATTAGAAATTTATCCAAAACTTTATTTCTATAGGAAAATTTTTATCAAAAACTTTATTTCTATACGAAAGTTTTGCTCAAAAGTTTATTTTATATTTCTTTTAGAAAATATTGTCAGAATTTTATATCTATCGAAAAATTTTGTTCAAAAAGGTTTTGAAAAGTTATAGAAAAAAATGTTATTTGTTAAAATGTTATGTTAAATATATTTGGTTTATAGCAAACCAATTTTGAAGAAAAAACCATCAAAATTTTGTCACAATTTTATTTCTAAATTTAAAAATTAAACAAAAAAATTATTTCTGTAGAAAATATGTTGATCAACTTTTTATTTCTTAACAACAATTTTTGTCAAGATTTTATTTCTCTACAAAAATTTTGTTAAAATTTCATTTCTTATAGAAAATATTGTCAAGATTTTATTTCTCTAGAAAATTTTCTTCCAAAATTCTTTCATTTTCTTAAAGCAAAATATTATTTGTTAAATTTTTATCTTCTGGTAGAAATTTTGTCAAAATGTTGTTTCTATTAGAAAACTTTGTCAAAATTGTATTTATTAAGAACATTTTGTCAAATTTCATTTCTATAGAAATTTTATCAAAACTTTATTCCCTCTATAGAAAATTTTATCAAACACCTTTATTTCTATAGAAAATTTGTTTCAAAATTTTATTTCTATATATTAAAGTACTCTTCGTTTGAGGCAGGGTATCTTGAAACAATCTGACCAAAACGTGTTTCTTTTTGCAGTGTAAAAATGACCTGTATATATTTTGCCACCTTTCGTTTTTTCTCCCTTAATATGTAGTCAATGTCTTTCGCTAGCGGATATGCAATTATTACAAATTTCACTTTAAATTTTACTTAAACATTTTCTTTACATCAAAGAAATGCTGTAACAAATAAAGATTACATTCTTTATAGTAAATACTTTTCAGTGTACATATATATTATTACAATTTGACTTGCAAGTACATTTTTATCTCTATGCATTGTAGACCACTGTTGATCATCTATTGTAATTCTCTTATCTGTGGTTTGCATAGTATTTCAAATATTGTCACTGCGTGCCTCCCTTTTAAGCCGAGGGAGCACATCAAAACTGCTGCTGCTATTACTATTTGTTGTTATTTGTTGTTGTTGTCACTGTGCGCTTTGCTTTTTGGTTTTTGTTTGGCTGCTTACACTTATAACAT
>PGFW01032298.1:19796-32177 GCA_003123925.1 Haematobia irritans | reverse complement strand
GCATGAGATGTCGTAATCTAGCAATTTTTGTTTTTATTCTCTATAAGAGAGCTTGGCCATTCGAAAGAGTGAAGCTATGGTGATGCAATGACCATCGCATGGCAAAGATTTCAATTTCTACGATTTCACAGTTAATAAATCTCTGATTGTCATATTCGTTTTTTTTTCATGGTCAAGTGGGGTGTGCCATATGCGAGAAAATTTAAAGAGGATTTGAAAAAGTATCAGCCGGGAAAATATATTAGGAGGTAAAAAGTTAAGCAAATATTGTTATACTATTTTAAATCAAGAGATATTTCCTATGAAAATTCCTAAAACGTTATTGCACCGTAACGAATCTGAATCCGTACGTATCAAATTATAGAGATATTCTTTATTCCGATTATTTGATATATCTAGAATTCAAATGGATTGTCTTGAAAAATCCTCCCCAAGATGATCGGTTTAAATTTACGGTTCCGAAGTTAAATTTAAAGTTTCCGCATATTCCATATTTTTGATTTATAAGAACCCATTTTGTTTCAGTTTTTAGAGGAATTTTAGGGTAATTTTCTCTAACTCACTTACTCCGATGTGTCACGAGTCGATGTAGAGTTCGGCTTTTATTCCATTAAGAAGTTTAATAGAGAGAGAATTTTGTGAGGCTACATACAAATCATGATTCCAAATAAATTGAAATTTGATATTATCTCTTGTATTGACTGCTAAATACATCTGATTAAGTAAATTGCTGTCAAATCGATATAAAATTGGCGATGTCTAGCAAGCTAGAACGCTTTAAGAAAATTAAATTTGAGGCGGACTGAAATTGACAGACAATCGTACAGATGTAAGGCATTTTTCCCCTGTATTCATCTATATTTTGATATAATTGGCTGTGTTGCAAATGAAAGATAGACTTAATATGTACCTCTCGACGTCAAGGTCCTTTGGCTTTGATATAGATTCGGACTTGTCCATGAAGTACCTAAATTCTAAACAGTTCCGACCGATCCGACCCGTTATGTTTTTATTGTTCGGCGGATTTCGATCGCAATGTATTACGCGACTTTAATTAAATTTGGTATAGGTTTGTTTGGCACACAAGGACGAAGAAATTGAATGGAAATTTAGATATAGCTCATCCTATTATGTATCGCGATCTTACAATTGGTTCCTTTGCGTCTTTTACTAACGATGGTCGTCAAATTGTCACACGAAAAATCTTTTTCATAACGTTCCAAGTTTTGATAATTTGATCGAATCTGGTTCATATTAGAATATAGGCTCCATTATATGTATTCGCTGAGATTTTCGTTCTAGTTATTGCCCGGTGAATTTGGTAAGCGGATCGCTGTCGAGTGAAGGTGTAACTGAAGCCGTTACTAAGTACACCAGCTTAAAAATCTGGCTGCCATATAAGCCTATAATCGGCGAAAGATGTATATAAAGGAGCTATATTGAATCTGAACCGATTCAATAAAATTTAGCAAGCACTTTGACTACGTCTGGTGCAGACATGTCAAGCAAATCAACGGTAAAATCTGGATGGCTTCTTGGCGAATTGGACTTAACTGCAACCTGGACATCTTTGATCACAAAAAATTTGTTCAAAGACAGAACGGACTGCAGACGGACATCGTAGGAGTCGAGTTCAGGGGCGCACATGGCATCGTATTGCCAAGACCATGTTCATTCGTTCGTTCTGGGTTTTGAAAACATATGCACGCATTTCAATAATTTTGTGAGGTATTCTTTTTTTTATCACTCTACATAGAATGGGGGTTATTAAACTTTGTATTCGTTTGTAACACAGGGGTGTATTAGCTGCTACAGCCTCATAAAGTATATATATTATCTGGGTCGTGGTTGAATTGAGATCGATCTGAGCATGATCCGTCGTGTCGTCCGTCTGTTGAAATCACGCTTAATTCGAACGAAAAAGCTATGACTTTGAAACTTGACAAAGTAGTTGTTAATTGATAGTAAGGTGGATGTATTTGCACAACCGGCCATAGTCGGTCCACTTTTCGGTAATAGGCCCCCATATAACGGACTCCAAATTGGCTTGCGATTGCCTAAGAGAAGCAAAATTTCATTCCGATCAGGGCGGAAATTTGGTAGCATTGTGTTCGGTATATGGTTCTGTAACAGCCATGCACAATTGGTCCATATGTCCACTTTTTACGTAGTAGCCCCATATTATAAGCGGACCTCGAATTTGGTTTGGCGATTGCTGCTAGAGAGAAGCAATTTCCATCGATCCGGCCTGAAGATTGGTACATATATGTTAGTGATTGGTCTCATAACAACTCTGAAGCGATAAAATTGGTCACATCGTCGCATAATTACATATAGCGCCCATATAAGACGGATCGCCCCGATTTGGTGTGCGAGCCTCTAATAGAACCAAATTTCATAAGCGCGACCCCGCCGAATTGGCTTGGTCGGAGATGCCTGTAAGAAGAAGCCAAATTTCCATGGCCATCCGGCTAAAGTTTTGGTAAGGTGGTCGTTGGATATGTCTCTAATACCATCGCAAGTGTCGACATTCGCATAGTTATATATAGCCTATATAGAATAGAGTTCCCAGATTTGTCCTCCGGAGCCTCTTGAGGAGGCAATTACCGATCGGTTGAAATTTGGAAACATTGTGTTTATGAAATGTGGTTCTAACAAACAGAAGGTATGAGAATTGGGTCATATCGGGTCCATAATTAATAATATAGACCCATATAAAACCGTTCCGGTATCAGATTTGATCTCCGGAGCTTTTGCGAGCAAAACTCATTCGATCCGGTTTTGAAATTATTGGATTTACGTGTGTTAGTAGTTATTTAGGGCGCTAATGATACATGCAAAGATTGGTCCATATTGGTCTAGCTAGTATATATAAGCCGATTCCAATCAAAACAAGAAATTGGTCCATATCGGTTATATTCATGGTTGCTACAGTACGCGCAAAAAAATATAATTAGCAAAATTTTATTTTTATAGAAAAAAATGTTATTGTCCTATATGAAATATTTTTGTCAAAAATTTTTTTTCTCTAGAAAATTTGTCAAGCGAGTTTATATTTTTATAGAAAATTTTGGCCAAAATTTTATTTCTTAATTAGAAAATTTTTGTCAAAATTGTGTTTTTTCTATATGAAATTTTGTGCAAATTTTATTTCTTAAAGAAATTTTTTTCACAAATTTCTATTGTCTATAGAAATTTTTTATCCAAATTTTATTCTATATGAAAATATTTTGTTCCAGAATTAATTTTATAGCAAATGTTGTCAAAATTTTATTTTGGTCAAAAACTTTATTCATTATAGAACTTTAAACTTATTATAATCGTAATTTAAATCGCCTTTTTTAGATTTTAAATATTCTACACGTAATGGCTAATTGTGGTATATGTTTGGTGTTAGAAAGTATTTAAGATACCTTCCATCGGCAAAAGTGTACCGCACCAAGTAATTCGTATTAGTGGGGATGAAGAGCCTTCAAGGTAGTAAGGTTTATCTACGCATCCTATGGTGGAGGGTACATAATCATTCGCAGGCCGAACTTACGCCGTGAATATACTTGTGTTTTAATTTTGTTTTTTAACCCGATTTTGAAAACAAATAAAGTTAAATGAAACCGGATTAAGATATGCACAAAAGCGAGTTAATAAAAAATTGAATTAAAGCAACTTCTGTGGTAGTCTTAACAAAGAGCAACTTTGGGAGGAATTGCTTTTAAAGCTGTGGCTACCAATTTTTTGTATGGAGTTTATATAGTTAATTGGAAATTTAAGGCTGCGATAGTGACGTTTTGTGTGTATAAACCAAACTTACAAACATGCATCAAATAGAATTACAGAAGTAGCTCCCAACTATAGTATCAGCCGGATTTTGAAGAATTTCCCCTTCTTACGTTTATTTGACCAAATGCCTCATGTATTAAACAGATCGTAATCAAATCAGATGAGAGTTTATATAGCTTCATATTAATATATATAGCGCTCGTTTTCAAAAAATTTGTCTCTAAAAACTTTATTTTGAACCACAATTAGGCCCTTATTTATTCGTATTCACATATAGCCCAAGGTACTTTCTGTGGTATCCCAAACCTGTAACACTTGAAAATACAATATATAAAAGTATTGTATCTTTAGTGCCATGAAAACGTGTACTTCTGCAAAAACAAATCTATCCATAATTGGTAAAAGCAATTTGAAGCTCGATTTTTTTAAGATTCAAAACACAAAAAATCTTTGTTCCCTAAAACATCATTTTTGGTATATATTTATGCCATCATAAGACCGACCACTCATTCATAATAATGCCATTTTGAAAAACTTCTTAACGCTTGCAGAAGTGAATATTTTTGACAAATATCAACGAATATTATAGTTTATGTTTTGTAAATAAAACTCCCAAACAAAAAAAAAAGATAAATTAAATAACATTATTGCAAAAATGTCTCATAAAACCAAGACAAGGTAAGAAAGGTGTTTGTAAGATCCGAGTACATGATGTTCAGTTTATGCATATGATTTTGATTCATACAGGGTATTTGTGTTATAGCGAAATCAAGACATATCGGAATACCGACTATGAATGATGAACATCGTTGTAGATTGGCTAGACTTATATGCGTAATTTTGTTATTTATAAATTTAAATGAAGTTTCTTCTATTGCGTGTTTTCGTAGAGTTTCTGGTTGATGAAGCGTTTTTTTATGTGAAATCGCTAACTGGTTGTGTCATTGGAATTTTGTTTTCAAGGCATATGCGTCACACCATGACCGAATTTGGGAAATTAATGTATGTGTCTTTAGTTTTTTCTTGTTCTAATAGAGTGATTAATTGTTTATTTGGCCGCAATTTGACCTAGAATATGGTATTTTAAAATGATATGTTTAATTGGGTTGTATACCTTATTTTCCTTTAATGGTATGTAATTTTATCGTGTGCCGTATAGATACTCGTCTGTACAACGCTGCAAATATGTGGTCGATATAGTCCGATAAATTATATAGTAGGCCCCCACATAAAGCGCATCCCAGATTTGAACTCCGAGGCCTCTTGGAGGAGGAAAATTTTCGATTCGCCCTGAAATTTGCGCTAGTATATAGCCGCTAATCATGCGTAAAGATTGGGTATATCAGTACTATAGTTATAGTGTAAATAACATGTACATATCGGTTGAATAATCATGTGTGCCACTGGCAGCCAAAATAATGCTACAAAGATTTTATTGCTATACGAAAATTTTAGTCAGGAAAATTTTATTTGTATATAAAATTTTGTCAAATCGTTATTTCGTATAGAAAATTTTATAAATTTATTTCTAATAAAAATTTTATCAAAATGTATTTCTATTCTATAGACATATTTGCAGATTCTTTTTTTATTTTAGAATAAAATTTCTTCTAAGATAAATTGTTGTCAAAATTTTTTTTATAAGAACATTTTGTCAAATTTTATTTGCTATCGAAAATTTTGTCAAAATTTTATTTATTTAGAAAATTTTTTCAAAAGTTTTGATTTGCTAATCAGAAATTTTCAAAATTTATTTTCTATAGAAAATGTTGTCATAAATTTATTTACTTAAAAACTATGGCAAAATTTATATTTCTAACAGAAAATTTGTCAAAATGGTGACTTCTATTAGAAAATTTTCAAAATGTTAATTCTATATGAAAATTTTGCAAATTTTTTTTTATTTATGAAAAAATAAAAATTGTTTTATACAGAAAAGTGTGCTCAAAATTTTGTAGTTTGTATAAGAAATTTTGTCAAAATTTGATCTTGTATAGGAAATGTGTTAAAATCAAAATTTTATT
Source organism: Haematobia irritans (assembly GCA_003123925.1). NCBI lineage: Eukaryota > Metazoa > Arthropoda > Insecta > Diptera > Muscidae > Haematobia > Haematobia irritans. The sequence goes on along the minus strand of PGFW01032298.1, from coordinate 26,376 downwards.
GTCTATAGAAATTTTGTCACATTTATTTCTGTAAACAGTTTTCACAATTTTACTTATTTAGAAGCATTTTGTCCAAAATTGTTTATTTCTATAGATATTTGTCAAAAATTGATTTCTAGTAGAAAAATTTTGTCAAAATTTTTTATTTCATGAGAAATTTTGTCCAAATTTGATTTCTATAGAAAATTTAGCATTTTTTTTATTTGAGAAAAAATTTTGTCACAGATAATTTGGTCAAAAGTTTTTATTATATATGAAAAAATTGTCATAATATGTATTTTATTTAGAAAATTTTGTTTGAAAATTATTATTTCTATAGAATTTTGTCAAAACGTATTAGCTTCTAATAGAAATTTGAACAACATTTTAATTTCTATAGAAAATTTTTGTTAATACTTTATTGTCTATGATGGGTTTTGTCAACATGATTATGTTTATTAGAAATTTTTTTTCAATAGATAATTTTGTCAAAATGTATTGTATTTAGAAATTATGTGCAAATTTTACTTTCATACAGAAAATTTTTGTATTTTTTTATATGAAAATTTTGTCAGAATGTTACTTTATATTAGAAATTGATGGCAAATTTTATTTCTCAAGAAAATTTTGTCAATTTTAATTTTCTATAGAAAATTGTTTGCAAATTTTTTATTTTTAGAAAAAAAAATTGTTTTCTACAGAAAATTTTCGGAAAAGTTTAATTTGTATAAGAAAATTTTATGTGCAAAATGTTATTTGTATAGAACATTTATCAAAATTTTTTTTATAGAAAATTTTGTCAAACTATTGATTTCATACGAAGAAATTATGTCCAATTTTACTTTATTTAGAAAATTAGTCAAAATTTTATTTCTGATAGAAAATTTTGTAAAATTTTTTCTATTAAAATTTAGCATTTTTTTTATTTAGAAAAAATAAATTTCTTCAGAAAAATTTTGGCAAAGGTTTTATTTATATAGAAAAAGATTGTGTACAACATGTTATATTTAAGCAGAAATAATTGTTGTCAAAATTTTTTCTATAGAAAGTATTGACAAAATGTTATTTCTATTAGAAAATTTTGTGAAAATTTTTTTAAAATTTTATTGGTATAGGAAAATTATGGTTAAAATTTTATTGAGTTTGAAAAAGTATTTTATATGAAAATTTTGTCAAAGATAATTATTTCTATAGAAAATGTTTGTCAAACTCACTATATACGGTTATTAGAAGTATTTTTTTTTTGGGTTTAATATATGTGTCTTTAATATATGTATTCGAAAACTTGAATTATTGTCACGAACAAATTTTAGGCAAAAATACTGTCTTTTTTATACAGGTAATTACAGGGCGAGTTAGCAAAAAAAAATTTTTTTGGGAAAAGGTCGGGCAGGATGGGCGTGGTTCTAACCAAAAGGGTGAAAGTCGGGAGGGGGAGCTTTGGGTGTGAAATCCATCGTAGCAAAATCAACCAGTGGGGTGTGTATGGGACCAACTCAGTTCTTGGTCAAAACGTACGGAAAGGACCGGCTCCTTTAACATGGGGTTGCCACTGACACGCGCATAGTAGTGGGTGGGGGGAGGGCCGTAAATTGTAACTTTAGGGACGCGTCTTGAAACGTCATTTCCAAAGGGGACACGGGTCTGGGGACCAATTTGCAGGAACACGCGCTTAGACAGCTCAGGAACAGGTCTCGTACTAAACTCTTTTGGGGAAATCTGTAAAATTTGCAACTAACTGAAGTACAGTACCAAGCTATGTGACAGGGTCCGGCCAAGTGGATTTTTGCACAAATTTCTCACGTTGGGTTGATGAAATGAGCCTTTTTAATAAATCTGAAAACAAAAATGAAATTAAAAATTACAATGATGTATAGATTGTAAAAGTTTCTCCTCGCCTGAAAATTGGATATGTTGTTTTAGACATTTTAAGATTTTGGAAAAATTGCTTTTGACTTTGAATTCTAGGCATGACTTTGGATTTTTTAGAAATACTACTTACATATCCATATATATCCTTTGTTGATTTTTTGTACTTTTTTTCTGCAGCGTGTATATTGTAGTTGTAAATATTTGGTATACATAGCAATTGTACTTTATAGTGGGCAGATTAAAGGTTATTTTTTGCATTTATTTCGAGTTTATTTGTTTTCTTTCATTGCGCAATGGCTGTTAAAAAGACGCTTGCTGTGGGTTGTTTTTTATAATGCTCTCTTTGTTGTTGGTTGCCACAATGTGTCATTTTGTTGTGACACATGTTAAAGGTATACTTTTGATGCTGTAACATGCACGTAGGTAATCTTGGAGAATGGAATTAAAACGCAAACAAAAAAACAAAGAGAATTAATGTCATTTTAACATGTAAAACAATCAAGACTATGATATACCAAAGCATTGAACAGTGGGAAGGAAATAACAAGGACAAAATTAAATATTAGCTAAATAATTCAAAATATTTAAATAAATAAAAACATAGATATAAGCAATGAAAATGTTCCATATTTTGTAATGATTTGTTTAGTTTTTATTTGATTTTCAATTTTAAATTTTTGCCACTGTGCATCATGCTTTTCACTGACCTTACTATAAAAGTCGTCTAGATCTTTGTTTTTGCTTGTCTCTAGATTGCCGCTTTGCTTCTTAAACATTCTTCTATAGTAGTAAAAATTATTCTTGCTTAGAGTTTATCTTTCAGCCTAGCAAAAAAAAGATTCCCCTCCCAGTTTGATAGCCTAGGCATATTTGTTACCATCGGCACGAACATGGTCATCCACCATAAGCCATTTAAGAGAACAAAGCAGGAAATCTGCAATGAAGCAACAGAAACCTCACGAAACCAGTGCAAATTAAAACTTTAACAAATCAAATAATATTAAATTTGACATGGTGGTGACACTGCCATAAAAATGAGAAACTCCATATAATCTCCAGTTGAGAAAGCAAAATATTTAATACTTACAAATTACCCATACGCATGCGCGTAGCTTATCCACAAATAGATATGGAGGTTGAATTTGAATATCACAAAAGTAACCAAAAGAAACACAAAAGAAGACATCACATACCTGAAATGGGAGAAAATGGGCAAAAAAATGATGGGAATTAAAATTATTTGTTATTTAATTTGGATATTGTGTTTTTAGCAGTGGATTTAAAATGATTGATTTGCATGTTAATTATATGGCCATTTTTGTGATAGAGACTGAAATGCCCTACTATAAGATAGATCCATGGATGAGATCACAGTGATCAGTGGAAATCACATGCATCCAAAAAATGTGACCTTCCGTGAAACAAATATAGGTTTATTTCAGAAAATTTTTATTTTGGTACAAATAATTATTTATGTTGAAGAAAATTTATTGGGCATTAGTAATAGTTTTCTGTTTTTTGAGAAAATGTTCACATTTCGCGAAAAAATATTCGTTAAAATGTTCTCAGAGCTGTACAAAATTCCACACGGACAAAATTTAAATAAAATATAGTCATGTAGGAAAATTTGTAAATTATTTTCTAAAAATTTTTAATTTAGTAAAATTGTGTAGTTCGTTTGTAGAATAACTCATTAGAAAGTGAACACTGAAAAAACAGTGAAACCACCATGAAGAAAAATATTGGTTAATTTTAGAAAATTTATCAGATTATTATTTAGAAAATAGAATTATTTCGATTTAACTAAACAATATTATCAGAACGCTTATACATCAGCGATCTGAATATCACAAAAATAGGAATATACATTTTTTGACAAATTCAAAAAAATTTATAGACATAATTAATTTTTTCTCACTTGTTGTTTTATTGAAGGAATAGTGTGTTAAGAAAAATTGCAGAGAATTTATAAGTTAAAATTTATAAATTTAAGAAATATAATTAACTATTTTGTGACAAAGTATGAAACCCCAGCTAAAAAAAAAACGCGCCAAAAAAGTAATTGAAATTTCTTTTTTCGATCCGGATAGTGGTGCAAAATTGACGCAGAAAGCGATAGAATTTAACATGGCTGTCATTAAGTACGAATCCTCCATTTCAACAGCCGTTACACCATTTTTGTAAATCCTTATTGGTTCTAATAATACCATCTAGATTTCAATTCAGGCACAATTTAATCAAAAACTATCGAAATTCAAAGCTCAAGAAGTATATCACATTGTCCTTATGGCGGCTATACCAAAACATGACATAAGATTACCATCTGTACGGCACAACCTTTATGGTCTTAAAATACCTCTAGCGTTTTCCAATTCAGACAAATTTGATAAAAACTACGCTTTTAAAGACAAGAACTAAATCGAGAGATCGTCTATATGGTGAAATCGATAATTTTCACAGGGAGAAGTCTGTTAAAGCTTACGCTACAAAAGCCACTTCATAGTGATGTGAGACAATAATTTAATCATACACTCAAAAAATGTATATATTGTCATTGGGCCAAAGATTTTCATTCCTCTCATGTGAATGCATATTTAGTAGCATAGAAGACGCATTCCTCTTCTATGATATTTTTTCCTTGTGCAAAAAGCGATAACACTTGCCCTAATGTTAAGGACTTTCTACCTTAAAAATGTGTCATTGTATCTTAACATGAAAGAACAAATTATGTTGACTAAGGATCAACTGGAATTAATAATTCTTGGAAAATTCTTTAAAATTAATGGAATATCATCTTCTTAAATTTGAATACTTTTTGTATCATCACTACCAAAGCAAAAAGCGCTTAATACAATACAAATTTTTTTCAAGACGTTTTCTTATTTGAAATTATCCACAATTAATGGCGTATCTTCTACTTGAAGCTTGAGAAAGACTAAAAAAAAACAAAAAAACTAAAATTTTTTTCTAGAATTCAAGGATGCAAAACTTCAAATTTAAAAGAGAATTGTGTCTAAAATCTCATCCTTATTTATAATTCTATATTCGTATCATACTCAGATCAAATACCAAATCATTAGAACCTCTGGCAGCTTTTTTTTCAGTAAAAAAAGACACAAATCAAATAATTTTTTAAGAACATGACAATAAATTAAATGTTTATAGCGTTTGGTATATAAATAATTAGTAGTTTTTGAAATTTCCTTGGTTGGAAAATCTCCTATTCATCGCTTTATTTTGCGAAGATAGAACCAATTCTCTCAAACGATATGTAATTTCTCCTTTTTTATCACTTCTTAAAACCTGCATTCACCCCGCTTCTTCAGCTTACAACTTAATTATAAGTGTGTTACTAAATAGAACAATTTCGCTGCCCAAAATCAGTGAACGGATAGTAACAACACCGTTACACGAAAAATTAATGTTTACCGTGTAGCCAACAGGGGATTACGATTTCATGAACGCTTTCATTTCTTTGGCCATGAAAAGTCTTAGAACTCATATTGGACCAACTTACGTCGGTGGTACACTCTGCATTCGGGTCAAGTTTACGAATTTTTCTTGTATAAATTCTTAATCATTATTTCATATCGGAACGCTTCTGGTGTGTTTGACAATCCGTGTCATTAATCGTTGTCAAATTGATCATTAATATTCATGAACTGAGACGCTTTTGATAACATTCACCGGTCATGATTTTTTTCTATGGTGCAATCGGCCTGAAATTTCGACTAGTAAATTGACAACGGCAGTAATTATTTTCGTCTATTTATTCTAATATTTTAATTGTTGGCAAAAACCAAACTTTCAAAGTATGTTGTAGCATTAAAAAAGAGAAGAAAATACATTGTGATAAAAATATCTTCATTTTTTTCTTTTACTAGCTCTACTAAAACTGGAATAGTTTTACTTTATCTTTTAATTTTAATTAATTTATTTTTAATACTTTTAAATTACAAATCGTTTTCGCTTTGTAGGTATACATAAAATTCATCATTAACTAAAGAACTTGTCGAATTAAATTTTCTAGAGTCCAATATTCTAGAGCTCTAAACAAAGCACAATTAAGAACACACTTGTTATCACACCTACACATAGTAATAGTACTTCGCCCTTGTGGCTTCTAACCTATCACTATGTCAGTAACTTAAAGAGGAACTTAATAAATCTTTATTTACGTTTCATTATGAGATAAACAACTTTACACCGGTATCTTTGACTCACATTATCATTCTAAGTATTATTAAATTTGAATGTTCTTATTTCAGTTTGTTGAGCTCTGAGATTATTTCCTTCGCCTTGACCATTCTGTAAAGAATATTGTAAATGCTTTGCTATACCAATACCAAAGCAATTATAGATATTGCCACTATGGTATTCTATTCATGCCCTTGATGAAATTTAAAACAGCCAAACTAATTAAGCTATCAAGATCTGTAAATGGTAATATGTGTAAAAGCATAGTGAGACCTACTACATGTAGGTAGGAGCAACACAACAGAAAAAAAAAAACAAAAATGAAATACAACAATAAAAACAAATCAAAAATGAAACTACAGCAAATAGCTTTTATTAATGTTACAACAACAACAACAGCAGCAACATTAAACAGAAGAAAAAGTTTAAAACATTATTTTCCATTTACATAGGCCACCATGACTGATCGCTTGTTGATCATTTTATTGTGGTTGTAGTTGTAGCAGAAGTTAATGCTGACTATACTGCCACT
>PGFW01032292.1:0-10801 GCA_003123925.1 Haematobia irritans | reverse complement strand
TTAGAAAAATTGTCAACATTTTATTTCTATAGAAAATTTTTGTCAAAAAATTTTATTTCTATAGAAAAGTTTTGTCAAAATTTTATTTTATTAGGAAAAGTTGTCAAAATTTATTATCTATAGAAAATTTTGTCAAAATTTTATTCTCTATGGAAATTTTGTCCAACATTTTATTCTATAGAAAAGTTGTCAACATTTTATTCCTATAGAAAATTTGTTAAAATTTTATTCCTATAGGAAAAATTTTGTAAACATTTATTTCTTTGGAAAATTTGTCAAAATGTTATTTCAAGAAAAATTTGTCAAAATTTATTTCTATAGAAAATTTTGTCAAAATTTTATTTCTTACAGGAAATTTTGTCAAAATTTTATTTATATAGAAAATTATGTCAAAATTTTATTTCTATAGAAAAATTATGTCAGAAAATTTATTTCTATAAAAATTTTGTCAAAAATTATTCCTATAGAAACATTTTGCAAAATTTTCTTTCTATAGAAAATTGTTAAAATTTTATTTCTATAGAAAATTATGTCAAAATTTTATTCTATAAAAAATTTGTCAACATTTTTATTCCTGTTAGAGAAATTTTGTCCACATTATTTCTATAGAAAATTTGTCAACATTTTATTCTATAGAAAATTTGTCAAAATTTCATTCTATAGAAAATTTTGTCAAAATTTTATTTCTATAGAAAATTTTGTCAACATTTTATTTCTATATAAAATTTTGTCAAAATTTCATTTCTATAGAAAATGTTGTCAAAATTTTGTTTCTTTAGAAAATGTCAAAAAGGTTATTTCTATAGAAAATATTGTCAAAATTTTATTATCTGTAGAAAATTTTGCAAATTTATTTCATAGAAAATTTTGTCAAAATTTTATTTCTATAGAAAATGTTGTCAAAATTTTATTTCTTTAGAAAATGTCAAAATGTTATTTCTATAGAAAATATTGTAAAAATTATATTTCTATAGAAAATTTTGTTAAAATTTTATTTCTATAGAAAATTTTGTAAAAATTTTATTTCTTTAGAAATTGTGTCAAAATGTTATTTCTATAGAAAATTTTTTGTCAAAATTTTATTCGTATACCAGCGAAATTTTGGTCAAAATTTTATTTCTATAGAAAATTTCTGCAAAATTTTATTTCTATAGAAAATTTGTTAAAATTATTTCTATAAAAAATTTGTAACATTTTACTCTATAGAAAATGTTGTAAATTTTATTCTAAGAAAATTTTGTCAACATTTTATTTCTATATAAAATTGTCAAAATTTATTTCTATAGCAAAATGCAATAATTCTATTTCTATAGCAAAATTTTGCCTCTGCTATCCTTTTTTTTTTTTTCGCGCAGATCATAGTACCCTCAATTCAAATTCACCAGGACATTATTTCTCACTGTCCTCCAGACTATCGGTCTTGCGTAGCCTTCCCTCAGTCAACGGGAGTAGAACGACTTACCTTATTCCTTTCATACCTTTAAAGTATTGGAATAAATTTATGCCAAACAATAATTTCTTTAATTTGAATTCCTTAGTTTTTAATTTATGTTTGGTTGACTATTTGTTGACTTGTGATTTTATTATTTTTATAAAATTATTCTTTTTTTAGTTAAACGTTTTATTTTTTATATTTTTGTTTTTATTTAATCCTTATTTTTTACTTTCTATTTTTGTTTAATGTTATGGTGTGTCTGTTATTGTGCGTATGCCAATGACGACATATGCAGAATTTGGATGTTTCTGCGGGTGATCTGCTAAGTCGAACCCATGAGGAATTGGTATTGTTACTCATTCAACTAAGACGTCAAAATAGCAATACCGCTCGTGCCATAGAGCAATGCTGTTTCACATTCTATGATGTTCAGGTTGTGATAATAAGGATATTATTATGTCTAATAACGGTTAAATTTTTGGGATCTATGGTGATGTGAAATAAATTGTTTTAATTTATTTTAAAAAATGTTCTTAGATTTTCAGGATTCAATATTAACTAAACAACTAAACTTATTTTTACATGAATCATGTAAATTTATTTTTAAGTGTATTCCATTGCAAATGTGTTTTGTGCTTAATGTATGTATTTGTAAGCAAAGGAAAAAAATTATACTTCCAAAATAACAATCTAAAATCAAATTGGAAAGAGTTAAAGGTGGGCAGAAGCAATTGCCTGATACCCTACACAAAATTCTTGATATTCATTGATATTCTTGATAGGGAGAATCTTATAAGGGCAGAATTAGCAATAAATTTATAAAATTTATTAATTGAGGTCGAGGAACACCTTTACGTGCCGCCCCCCACGTCAATACTGCGGCTGGTTTTGTGATTGGTTTTGTTGATATCTTTTCTTGTGATCTTTGTTGTAGTCTTTCTTGGTATTTTATATTTTTGTATGTTTTCTTGTGGATGTTTGAGTTTGAGTTTTAGTTTCGTTAGTTTTTTGTTATTTGTTTGTTTTTGTATTTATGGATCTTTTTGAGTTTTCTTTGTTTATTTTGTTTTTTTTTGTTATTTTTTTCAGTTTGTTTATTATTGTGTTATTGTTGTTTGTGTTTATGGTTATTGTTTTATTGAGTTGTTTTTTTTTTTGTTTCTGTTTTTGCTTTTTTGGGTCTTTTGATTTTTTGATTGTTGGTTGTCTTTTTTTTTTGGTTTTGTTATTGGGGGGGGGGTTTGTTGTTTTTATAGTTTTTTCGTACTGATATTCGATTGTCTTTTTGATGGTTTGGGGTTTGGTGGTTTTTGATCCTGTTTTTTTGTTAGAAGATGCTTTTATGATTTTTTATGTGTTTTGTAGTGTTTTGGTTTTTTGTTTGGTGGGGTTTGTTGGGTTTTTGGGTTGTGTTGGGTTGTGTTTTAGGGTTTTTTTTTTTATTGGGGTATAAGGTTGCTTGGTTTTATTGTTGGATTTTGTGGGTGTGGTTTCTTGTTTGTTATTTCCGTTAGTTTTTTGTTTTTTCGGTTTTTTTTTTATTTTTGTGTTTTTTTTTTACATGTTGTGTCATGGTCTTTTATATTGTTTATGTTTATTTTTTTCTTTTTCTTTCTGTTGTTGTTTGTGGGGTTTTTTTGCTTTTTTGATTTGTGTTGTTTTTTTGTATGGTGATTTGTTTACAGTTTTGTTGATTGTGTATTTTGTTTATTTTGGTTGGGTGATTGTTTGCTTTTTGTTTTTTGTTTGGTTTGGTATTTTTATTTTTTTTTTGTGTCTGTTTTTGTTTTTTATTGGTCTTTAGGTTGTGTTCTTTTGTGTTGTGGTTGTTTTTTTGGATATTATCTTGACGCGCATTCCATTAGGCCATTTTCAAGCAGAAGTTTCTTTTGATATTTATTTATATTTTGTATTCATAGAAATTATGTTTTAGTTATAGGTAAATTTCTTTCAATATGTGTTGTTTGTTATTGTGATATTGAGTGTTTTTCTTATATTGTGGGTTTTGTGGTAGTATTTGTTATATCTTGGGTAATTGTTTGAGGCAAGATGTTTTGTGCATTTTTGTTGTTTGTCTTAGGTTTTCTTGAAAGTCATTAGCTCATGGACATAGAGTATATGATGTAAGAGATTAAGTTACCATTAAGTTACTGAAAAGAAATGCCAGAGATACCAATCCCGCAAGCCTGGCTATTATGTTTTCATACCGTTTTCTGAGTTTTGGTTTTTGACTTCTTGGCTTTTTGTGTGGACCTCCACTGAGAAGGATAGTTTGGATCATTCACTCACAGAGCAAAATTGTTAGTTTGTTGTTGTGGACGATAACATAATTTAACATGTTCTGTCGTACAACCATGTTATTTTCCTCGGATTATTTCGATGTCTGATTTTCGGCCATATTGTATGTACTATTCATCATTGATTTATGATGTTTTTTTTTAATGGCGAAAAAAAGAACATTTTTGCGGCAAACATTTTTTCATTGTTCCCTATGCAAAATAAGCAAACCTTTAGTGTTATACCTTGTAATTTTTTTTGTATTTATCTTCATAATCTGGTGGTTTGGTTTGTTTGGTTTGTATTATGGGATTTAAATAACTTATGTGATAATAATCGCCCTAGGTATAGTGGTGTATCATAGTTGAATCGCTGTTTTTTGCTGTGGGTGAATCTGTTATTGTTCTACATTACGCAGGAAAATGTTTTTTTTGCACAAATAGTGGAAAAATTGTACACAAATGATCGCATTTAAAGTTTTACTAAAATTCGATCTTTTCACATAAAGTTTTAAATCACCACAAAAGTCAGCTCATTAAACATTCAAAAGTAATGGACCATTAAGCTGAATAATATTGCCCGCAATTTCGACTCTGATACTACGAACTACGCCACTTCCTTCTCCTATCAATCTCCAGTAATAATATAGTTTACGAAAAAAAGTGATCGCTGCCTTGCGTGAAGTCAGTGCGTGTAATTTATGATCATTCCCACTAAAACCACAGCAAACAATTTGGTGAGTTATTTGCAAGAGACAACCCTTTAAAGCACTCCAAAAAAAAAGTCCTCCCTATGAGATGTTTTTTCATTGTGAGACTACACAGAAATGTTACTTTTAATTCATTTTTTAGTAACTCGGTTTTCTTTATTTTTTGGTAATTTTACTTTTTTTTGTTTCAAATGGGTAATAAGATGTAATTAAAAGTTGTATAAAATGGTAACAAACTATTAATTGTTAATTTTTGGTCGGAAGAACACTGTCTGAATCTATAAAAACTTGCAGATTCTCTTGTTGAAAAGTTGCAGGTCAAACGTTTCAGTGATTTCTATATGACGTTTTTTAGAGATGCATGTTGGTTCTGATGGTATCTTTGCTCTCTTTTCCTCCTCCGTCCGTTTTTTTTTTTTTTTGGATTCTATGTTTGAATTTTGTTGTTATCGGTTTATGGTTATTTTTTGATGTTGTTGTTTTTGGTGAGCAGGTTTTAGGAGGTTATGCATTCTAACCGTTGTACTGGAAACGTTTGACCTCAAATTATTTCCAAGAATTTGTAAGTTTTTATGATTAGCATGGTTTCGGACAAAATTTTTAATAATTTGTACCATTTTATTAATTCTCTTTACTCTGTTTTTAACCACCATTTGTTAACCAATATAAAAGTTAAAATTTACCCATTTAAAAAATTTGAAAAAACGAGTCTAAAAAAATTGAATTAAAATAATTTCCTGTGTAGTTAAAATAAAAAACATCTCTGGGGGCTTTTTTTGGAAGTGCTTTTAAAATTGTGCCTTTGATGGAATATTATTCGTAGCCATAATTTGTTTGCTGTGGTTTTAGGTGAATGATGATTTCTAAATTGTACTACCTTCAGGATCAATTTGGACACGGAATCACTTTTTGGAAGAACTCTCTTTTTTTATCTTGGTGTATTATTGTAAGAAAAAATTCGTAGGTTCAGATTCGAAATTGCAAAAAATCTTTAAAGCGCCATACAAGTTCATGATGGCACATTTGTAGGGTTATAATTTAAAACTTTGTGGAAAAGTTATGTAATATTTAATCTTTATGCGTCATTTGTTACAATTTTCACTCATTTGTGCACAATTTTTGCGTGAACTACAGTTCACACAGCGAGTCACTATGATCACTAATCCTAGGGCATTAGTTATTAGTTTATTTAAAATCGATAATAAATTATGAAGATAAAATACAAAAAAATAAGGTACTAACAACTAAGGTTTTGTTATTTTTGCATAGGGAACAAGAAAAATTTTGCGCAAAAATGTCTTTTTCGCCAAACTTTTCCATAAATTTATTTGTAGTATATGTTGTGTGGTTTTTGGATTGGCGAAATCAACTAACTGATTTATTATTTATCTCACCTTCTTCCCCCTGGATGAAAATTTAACTTATGGTTGCGACAAACATGTTAAAATGATTCATCTCCAAAAAATAACATTTTTTGCCTCTGGGAGGTATGACAATTTCTCTTCTCTTGGGTCCACTATAAAGAAGTCATTATGGGAACGTATTAGAAATACATATAGCAGCTTGCGGGATTTTTGGTAATCTGCATTTCTTTTCTATGTTATTAATTTAATTTTGTAACTTAATATTCTTTTAATCTTCTTGTCCAAATTGAGCTCGATTAGTATTATTGTATTTTAATATATAGGAAACTTTACTTCCATATTGAAGAAATTTTAACTAAAACAATATTTCTATGTTAACTAAAATAAAATAAAATTGACTTTCTGTGTATTATGCACCTGGTGGGTATCATAAAGGTGTTCCTCGAGCGGTTAATTAATATTAATTTTTATATAAGTTATTGCTAATCTGCCCTTAATTAAGATTCTCCCCTAATTACTGATGAAGGTGTTTTTAGAGGTATCAGTGCAATTTGCTTTCTAGCACCCCTTTTAACTCTTTCCAAATTGTATTTTAGAGTTATTTTGGAATTTTAATTTTTTGTTTCCTTTGACTTGATCAAATTATCATGTACACACATTTGAACTAAGTACAAATCACATTTTGCAAGGAATACACTTTAAAAATTAAATTTACATGATCATGTTAGAATTAATTAAGTTTATGTTGTTAGTTTTAATTATTTTGATTCTTTGAAAATACTTAAGGAAGCATTGTTTTTTAAATAAATTAAAACTATTATTTTTATTTCCACCATCACCATAGATCCCAAGAAGGATTAACGTATTAACATAATTAATATCCTTTATATAAAACCCTGAACATCATGAATGCAGAACAGCATTTTTTTGCTCTATGGCAACGAGCGGTATTGCTATTTTAGAATCGTCTTTAGTTGAATTGAGTAATATCTTTAATACCAATCTCGCGTCTATGGGTTCGACTTAGCCAGATCACCCCAGAAACATCCAAATTCTGCATATGTTATATCATTGCATAGCAAATTATCCAGACACACATATACATTAAACAAAAAATAAAAGTAAAAAATAAAAGGATTAAATAAAAAACAAAAAATATAAAAAATAAAGTTTAAACTTAAAAAAGAAATAATTTTAAAATAATAATAAATAAAGTCAAACAATAGTCAAAAACATAAATTAAAAACTAATGGAAATTCAAATTAAAGAAATTATATATTTTGCTAATTTGATTCCAATACTTTAAGTATGAATGAATAAGGAATGTCGTTCTACCTCTCCTTGGACTGAGGGAAGGACTACGCACAGACAGATAGTCTGGAGGACAGTGAGGGGAATTAATGTCCTGGTTAAGTTTAGAATTGAGTGGTACTACTATTATCTGCGCCGAATTAGGAATAGCAGAGGCAAAAATTTTTGCTATATAAAATAAAATTTTTGACAAAGAATTTTGCTTAGAAGGATAAAATATTTGACAAAAATTTTTATAGATTATATAAAATGTGACAAATATTTTCATATTAGTAATATTGTATATATAGGATTTTTAAATCAAACATTTTCTATAGGAGGTAAAGAATGTTTGACAAATATTTTTATAGATTAATAAAATTTTAAATCAAAATATGGTGTTTCGTATTATATAATAAAATTTGACAAAATTCATATAGAAAGATAAAAATTTTGACAAAAAATTTCTGTATAAATTAAAATTTTGTACAATATTTTCTATAGTAATATTAACATTTTTGACAATAATTTTTTCTAAAGAAATAAAATTTTTACAAATATCTTTCTATAGAAATAAAATTTTAACAAATTTCTCTATAGAAATATAATTTTTACAATAGGTTTTGTCTATTAGATATGGAATAACATTTTTTTGACATTTTCTAAAGAAATAAAATTTTGACAGAGCGTGGGGTCGTTTTATAGAAATATAAATTTTGACAAAATTTCTTTTTCGTATATGATATATATAGAAGGGTTTGACAATGAATTTTCTTACAGAAATAATACTCTTTTGACAAATTATGGTCTTTTCTATAGTAAAGTTAACCTTTTTGTAATTTCTAGAAGATTATAGCAAAATTTTTGGATCTATATAGTGTTTCTAAGACATTATGATATTTTATTGATATTCTAATAGGAGGTGTGTGCTGGGTTGTTTTATATAGAAATTTAAAATGTTCGACAATGAATTCTTTTTTATTAGAATGATATAATTTTGACAAAATTTTCTAATGAGAGTAGTGATGAGTTCTGATCATGAGAAAGGTGTGTTCTGATAGATAATTTAATTGTTTTAAATGTTCAATTTTTTTCTGGGTTATATGAAATAATTAATTGTTTGACAATATTTTGTCTTACAGAATATAATATGTGACATTATTTTTTTTTTTTTTTTATAGAAATAAAATTTTGACATAATTTTCATATAAGAAATTAAATTTAATCAATATATTTTTTCATTATTAGAAAGAAAATTTTGATAAGAATTTTCTATATGTGAATTATAATTGTGGACAAATTTTTTATATAAATAAATATTTTGACATAATTTTCTATATGATAATTATATTAAATTTTTGACGATAACTTTTTCTTTTTTTTTAGTATAAGATAAAATTTTTGACAAATTTCCTCGGTAGAAATAAAAATTTTTGACAAGATTTCTTTCTATAGATATATAATAATTTTGTTTGAGCAAATTTTCTATTATAATGATATAACATTTGACAATAGATTTCCAAAGGTTAATAAAATGTTTTTACAATTAATTTTTCTTTTTATTAGGAATAAAATTTTTAACATATAATTTGTTCTTTATAGGAAATAAAATGTTTGGACAAACTTTTGCGTATAGAAATAAAATGTTGACAAATTTCCTTATAGATAATATAAATATTTGACAAAATTTCTATAGTAAATAAAATTTTTTTTGACAACAATATTCGTTTTGTCTATAGAAAGTAATAGATTTTGACATACTTGTGTCTTAGGAAGAATTTAATAATTGTTGACATATTAATTTTGTTTTGCGCTTATACGAAATAATTGAATGTTTGTACATTATTTGTTTGTTGATACTTATGTTTAGATAATGTATTTTGACAAATTTTGGATTTTCTATAGAAATAAAATGTTTTACAGAAAATGTTTCGTTATAGGAAATTAAAATATTGTAACAAATATTTCTTATAAAATTATATATATTTTGGATCAAATATTGTCTACTAGAAATTATTAGATTTTTTTGGAACAATAAGTATCTATAGGAATATTAGTATATATTGTTGAAAAATTTTTTATAGAATATAAAATTATATCTATGTATTTAATTTCTTTATAGTAAATAAATATTATGTTTGATCAAATAATTTTCGGTTGATTAGATATACAATTGAAAAATTTCTCCATAGAAATAATTAAACTTTTGAAGCCGAATATATTTTTTTTTTTTGTCTCATTAGAAAATAAATTGTTTCATTTAGTAAATATTGTTTTGCTAGTTATAGATATGTTATAAGAATTTTGGACAAATATATTGTCTTCATAGTATATGTTAGGTATAATTTTGACAAGATTTTCTTTTTTTCTTTATAGAAATTAATATATTTTGACTGGAATATTTGTTTCTTATTTTGAAATTTACAATTGACAAAAACTGTTCTAGGATAAAATTTTGAAAATATAAGTTTTTTTTTTTTTGTTAGTTGTTAGTTTTTTTGGAAAATAATATTTCTCCCATAAATTTTCTAGAATAGATTTATTTTGGGCTCGTAAGTGGCTACCAGAGATATGAATGGGCCGATTCTTAGGTTTTTGTCAAGGCGGCTGGCGGTGTATATCTACTATGAATTTTGTCTTCCGGCAGGCGGCTGGTCTTGAGTTCTATATGTCCGATTAAAAAAATATGGTCTTGTTCGGGGCGGGCGCAAAGATTTTTTATTCTAATTGATCAAAGTTATCTAATTTGAAGTTTTCCGACGATTGTATATTGTTTAGATTTAGTTTTTGTTGCACAACCAATCTTTAGTCGAGAGTCAAATGTGTTACGATGTTATTCAGAATTTTTTATGTCTATTTAGTTTTTGTAAAGATGCTTAGTTATATATGGGGTTATAGCATACTTGATACTAATTGATTTTTTGAAAAGTGGAAGTTCGAGAAATTGTGGGCGAATTAAACTTATAACAAATTTATATATTTAATTTTTTTTTGCTGATGTAATAAATTTCAGTATTTTAAGAGTTAAAGTTTGGGCGGCTATAATTTGGTTTGGATAGTCTGGGAAGATGAAGCTTCGTGACGAGTATGGTTTCGGCTGGCGGCTTGTCGACTGCTAATATATCGGTTTCGGCGACGGCTAATATAGTCGGGCGCGCGACTCGGCGGCTTCATTCCTCTGAGTGTGCTACCTGTTTGGATGGTTACGATATATATACATTTTTGTTTTTTATTACTTATAGACCATTGACTTTAGTTGCATACTTTTTTAGGCTGTTAATAATGTGTCTGTCTTTCAAAATATTAGTCCCACAGAATTTTGATATATATAGATCATGTTAATTGGTTAGCATATGTTCTTTATTAGAGGTTGCTGCATCAAGTTTCAATTGGTAATTGCAGTATGTACACGTTTGTACTTTCTAAATGAGTTTTGTACATATATTGATGAGAGTCGCGATATTTATGTCGATATTTGTGATATCACTATTTTAATGAACACCAAAAGTCCTACGAGCTAATTTCTTCTTGTTTTGCTACTGTTGATGTTTCTTGTTCGTTGACGTAGCGCAGACTAATAACACATATATCCTCTTTCTTCTCTATTATGATAGGTGTTGAGTTGTTATTCTCAGATGATCATCGTCGAGTAGTTGCAGAGATGCAAAATACTCGATTATGAGTGTACTTCTCTATATTTACCCACGTTGCATGTTTCAGAGTTTT